>JAEMWC010002112.1:0-61554 GCA_016490735.1 Pachyseris speciosa | reverse complement strand
AATAATAATAATAATAATAATAATAATAATAATAACGATTTATTAGTAGTACTTCCACAAAGTGGCTCTTCGCCTACTAATTACAAATCTCAAATCAAATCAAATTAAATCAAATGTTGGTTTTTGAGGAGAGGGGGAAACCGGAGTACCCGGAGAAAAACCTCTCGGAGCAGAGTAGAGAACCAACAAACTCAGCCGGGAATCGAACCCGGGACACATTGGTGGAAGGCGAGTGCTCTCACCACTGCGCCAACCCTGCTCCCCTAAGGATAAGGAAATTTTTTCAGTCAAACACCTGCTCGGGCCGAGCCAATGTGTAAGAGTCCTTCTAAGTAAAGAAAGCAAAAGACAGCAGCCGAGTTTTATCAACATTGAAATACAGGAAACAGAAACTCAACGCCTTGTTTTGCATTGCTAACAAGCGGTGATAAACAGTGCTTTTTGCACTAGTCGTCAAGTTAAAATGGAGTTTGCATGTGCTTTCGAGCAATTAATTGCGCTAAGAAAAAGTAATTTAGTTTGTCTGCCATTTTAAGGAACTCTTTTGAACTGAAATTATTGGCCAATTACCATGCCATGCTAAATAGTGCTGAACAACATTGACAACTTTTTTGCCAAAATTCACAAAACGGTTTGACGCTGACAAGGGATGAGCAGTAGTGTAAACTGCCAATGCCAAAAAGTAGAAAAAAAAATTCTACAATTCTAGAGTAAAAATATTGAGGGCTTATGTTGAACAGGTTTTTCCCTTAATTTGCCTTTGAATTTTATCCCATAAAATATTCAAAAACAACTTTAATTTTCGGAAGCACTAACCTTACGAAGAAGAGACCGTTTAAAACACCTGGCAATGTTTTGGCTAGCGAAAATTAGGATAATGTTCTATTATTTTGAAATATAAAGCAATGGACCAGAGAACTAGTTTGCGAAAAGACAGAGCGATAACTCAACCAGAGCCATTTAACGCTGTTTTTCGTAAATAGGGTTAGAATTTGCAAACATTGTGCAAATCGCGTCGGCGGGAAATTTTAGCTGGAACTTTCGCAATATTTAAAGATGCACGTACCACTAAATTGTTTATTCTGCATCAAAAAATAGCGGTTTATTGTCAAAACCGTGGCAGGAAAGAAACCTTAATCCTTCACAGAACACGAGCTCGCGTTGGAAGGTTCTTTCGTAACTGAAAAATGGCCGTGAAAAACGGAGTGGAATCTATGTATTCATCTTGATAGTCCTGTTCATTTCGTGTCAGTTTCACGGCTATGTTTGATCGTCGTTGTTATCTGGTTTAATCGCTCACTTATTATAACGAAGTCATTTTCAATTTCGTTGAGATGGAGGGTTATTATGTTTACAACGTCAGGTCTGTCTTTCAATCACATAGCAGAAACTCTTTTTGTGAGCGAAACGTTTACAAGTGAAGGAGGCGGTGTTTCGATAGTACGAAACACAGCTGGAGCCGAAAGCGATCCACCGAAGAGATTGTCAAAGAAACGAAAAATATTAGGTAGCTGAAAAAGTTGGCCTCTGAAGTGAGTCGCGTTGCGTTGAAAAGGCACTGAAACCCGCAAGAGGTTAGCAGTCAAAATTTTCTAGTTCATTCTGAAATAAAGGTTATTATTTAGTTCTCATGTTGTTGTGGTCGCACACTGTGTGTAAATTTGCAGCTTCCAGACATTGCCTGTGAGGAGACGAACGGCGAAGAGACGCAGAGTTCAAACGATTTACTTGTCAGTTTCAACCAGAACAGTTTCTGTTTATCGACGAGTCAAGTCAAGGTGAAATAGCAACTCAGATACTCTACGAATAGACATTAAAATAGTGGTTCTGGAAACTCCGCTCGCTCTGCGTTCGTTTATATTTGGGGAGAGGGATGGCGCAGTGGTGAGAGCACTCGCCTTCCACCAATGTGGCCCGAGTTCGATACCATGATTCGACGTCATATGTGGGTTGAGTTTGTTGTTGGTTCTCTTCCCTGCTCCGAGAAGTTTTTCTCCGGATTCATCAGCTTTCCCCTCTCCACAAAAACCAACATTTCAAAATTCCAATTTCATCTGCCTGTAAAGCTCATTTGATCATATACACATGGAAAATGCGCTATATAAGTTCTAAATTATTATTATTATTATTATTATTATTATTATTATTATTATTATATTATTATTATCATAATTTGATTGACGTCCACCAAATTGACCATGTTCTAAACGAGTGAGGGCCTGGGAATGAGTTTTAAAATTTATTGATAAGAAAAAAATTGTTGACACTGCATGAAAGAGCATCTCAAAAATGGTCACCTTGCCAACTTTGACGCTGTTCAGTTGAATTGGAGCTGAAACAAAAGCTTTTGAAAATTGTGAAAATTAGAGACTTTGTATGGTTTACAGG
Organism: Pachyseris speciosa; assembly: GCA_016490735.1. NCBI lineage: Eukaryota > Metazoa > Cnidaria > Anthozoa > Scleractinia > Pachyseridae > Pachyseris > Pachyseris speciosa. Next base: position 59,166 of record JAEMWC010002112.1, on the reverse strand, counting down.
GACACACTTTCTGAAATAGAGACATTTGTATGGGATGTTTTAAAGATCTAAATGCATGTCAACTGGCGACTTTTTGACCAAACATAGTCAAACTTGCTGAAAGTACTTATTTTGAGATACCCTTTTACATGAGAATCGATTTAGTTCAATGCCATTAATTTTCAATGAAGTTTGGATTCGATCCCAGGCCCTTACTCGTTTAGAACATGACCAATGAGGAAAAAAATCGTTGGAGGGCGCGTGTGCCATGGTACATGGCGTCTTAAATCAAATTGTCATGTAGTGTTCTGATAGGTAAAGCAATTCTACTCGGCCATATCAAACATCTAAATGATAATTACATTACGTGAAACACTACGTATCTACCCGCGTGTGACTGGTAACCGCTGTAAAAAAGTGGCTCCGGAAACTACGCTCGCTCTGCGTTCGTTTATATTGTCATGAATACATTTGATTGACGTCCACCAAAACCTCGTTTTCGAATAAGGAAAAAATCGTTGGAGGGCGCGTTTGACTTGTAACCGCTGTAAATAGCGGCGAAACCACGGAGCATATGACTTATTGAGCCCACTTGATTTAAAATATTTCTAGACTAAACTGACATTATCAAAGCGATGCAACACGCATAAGTCACGATCTGCAAGTCATACTATCCCAAAACCGATAACTAGACTAGAATTTGTATTAACCATGTCAGAGTTCAGAGAATTGGAAAATAAATTTTTGGTCTTGGCAGAATACACAAATGCCTTGTGTTAGTTTTGCAGGGGGAACATGGAAAGCATTTGCGTTTTGGGTATTGTAACTACATATGAAATTGCAAAATTGAACCCAGTGTAAAACCCACCGGGTCGATTGTATTCCTTCTTACGTATCGATAGTTTAAGAACAATATTGCGCCATTATCGCGTCGAATCTTGTGTGGAAAATAGCCAAGTGCGTTACACAGCACTTTGTCCATCGATTTCAACACGCTAACCCTAACGCTTTTCGATTTCATTTACACGCTGCCACTTCAAACAGGATATGCCAAGAGAGTATAGTAGCGGTCTCACGGGTCTGTGTGAAAGTGATGCGTTTCCATTTCTCGAGTCAACAACGAACGCCATCGTTTTGAGAACGATTGCTAAAGGTGGTTAAAAATATTGTGTCAGTTTTCCACAAATGTTCTGTCGCTGTCGTGCGCCAAAGTACTCTTTGCTCTTGTGTTTGTTCACTCAGCGCAAAGACACAGGCTTGGGCGACAAAGTAAAAGAGAAGCCCTGTTTTAGACGCTGCTTCAGTTTATTGTTGATTATATGACCATGTTCGTAACCAGAACTGGTTCGTAACCATATGAAAAGGGAAACTAAATACCTCGAAATTGAGGTTGAACGTCAGGTGATCAATGATGTATGAGCGGAGAACTGGTGCATGCTTTTTGGGGTCAGATTTCATGAAAACATGGCGCTAAGGCAGATATTTGCCGGGCGAGTCGATTACAAGATGTTAATTTTTTTTTCCGCCGTGGCTTTAGAAGCTCATTTCAAAGGCAAAGGGGATTCAGTGACTTTAGGCTTGAAACAAAGGGCTTTCATTTCGAAATCGAGCAAAACAACAGATATTTTTAGTGGAATTCAATTTTTACAAGTAGTTTTCCCGTTTTTCGCATTTAGGAGACTGCAGATATTTCAAACAGCGGTAGAAAACGTGAAAATGCTAAGCTGCTAAGCTGAAATAAATATGGCAGCTTTTTGTGCGATGGAAAGTGGTTGTTCTTCACGTTTCTTCGCATCCTACCGGGCATTCACGCGCCCAGATGAAAGCTATGTCCACTCGTGAAAAATCCCTTTTTTCGGTGTTGATCGGCGGCCCGCTATTTTATCATGGAAGGTTTTATTTAACGTACTTAAAAAGATCGTAATGTGAAGAAAATTTTGAGGGGTTGGCACCGATGGAAACATGAAACACACGGACAGCTCAAAGCTTTAATTCAAGGTAAGTGAGGTATTTTGATGAAACTACAAAGCAACCGCAAATCCTTGTTATTTTGGCGCCATTTGGCGGCTCCAAGAATGAACGAAACGGTACAAAATCCTTCGTTTCGTAGTGCAGTTGTTTATTGTTTATCAGCGAATAGTCGTCACATACAATTTAATATATTAAACTGACAAAAATGGAGATTTTGTTTTAGATTCCATACATTTCTTTATGACAACGGGAAGCCATTTTTAACATTCCATTTGATTTATGTGGGGTATCCGTGACGTAATGATGGCTTGATTGACGAGGGCGGACCTGAGAACACTGCCAATTTTCAGTTGAAACCAACGATAATGCAAAAGTTATGGGACCAGAGACTAAAAGAAACCGTTTTTCTCCAGTATCACCCGACGAAATTCAACATCTAATAGGAGGACAAGATTCGGAAAATACAAGAAAGGCATGTTCTACTTTTTCAGATGCTTTTAAACATTTGTAAATCATTCACAGAGACGCGTTCTTGTAGTGCCGTCTTTGTTTGTTTGTTCATTTTGCTGTGATTGTTGACGGAAAGTCTCGGTATATAACAAAACACTTAATGTATGATCCCTCGGAAAACTAGTTAGCTTTGTTTTCCCTCGAGTCGTAATGTTTCCCTCGACTACGTCTCGGGAAACATCAGGACTCTCGGGAAAACAAAACCAACTGTTTCCCTCGGGACCATACATGGAGTGTATATTATTTGTCCGTCCGCCATGTTGGATTTCTGGCTATGGCGAGGGGACAGCGCGCGGATGTTAAAGCAATAAGAAAATTTCACACCATCAGCCCTAAAAGCGGTTGCACTCACCTAGGAGAGGCTTCAGTCTCTGTTATTTGATTGCGATTTGACAGGTAAAATTTTGCTGTTTTGTAAAAGTTGTTGATTACGGAATGTGATCACAAAGGCAAGACCGACTATAATTGGCCAGTTTCCTGGCGACATGTTAAAACTTATGAACAGGCTTTTATTCATTTTGTTTCTATTTCTAGCCCAACTAATTGATCGGCTCATTTAGAAAAGTTTTGTGTACCCTTTCAGCTGGTAGCCTATGTGTAGCCGTACTATCAGATGGTTACCAGAAACATATTTTACCGGTAGAATAATGAAGTCACAAGAGGTACAAAGATCGTACCTCTAAAGGCCTGTTTGACCAGTGCAGAAGTCGATGGCCTAACTAAAAACATGGCCTATCAGTTCTCTTCGAGATAAAAAAAATATATATATTTGGCTTAAAACCCAAGAAAAATCTACTTGACGGCGAAGGTGTTGTCATCATCATTCGACCACTCTTCGGGGTTAGGGTTTTCTTTTTCTTTTCCTATCAAGAAATGACCCATTGTAGTGGGTCAAATTCGTCTTCACAAGTCCAAACAATAGCCCTTTTGTTGTTTGTTGCGCTCAGAGAATTGTGCCGAGAATCGGCAAAGATGAATTCTAATCGACGCAAAATTGTCGGGCGTGTCAAATTAGCTCGAGTTCGAACCGTAACAGCTGAATAGACTACGTTCAGTTTGCGATGGCTTTATAGGCAAAGTCTTCACTTTATGAAAATGAGGTGTACATCACTCGGACAAGCTCATATTAATTAATAGGCTTGACTTGTTAACGGGTAAAGGACATAATAATTATTGAAGAGGTGTACGCAGACTTGAATTACACTATCTCAAGCCCACCCGACTTTTCTTACTTTTACACGGTCCTTGTTACAGTGATCGTAAAGCTATCCTTGTGATGGAAAGTTAGCAAAGCTGTGGGAAATTAATCAACGATCAGCAAAATTCCTAAGTGACTTTGCAATTACTTCTACCATTCCAGTTTTACCTCCTTGTTGTCCATTCTCTTCAACGAAAGGGTTGAATTCCGCATTGCTTCCAAATCGTGCCACCAGTGAATTATGGGAACTGCTTGAAGGCTCCATTACTGCAGGAGTCGTGGAAGGACGACTGCGGGGTTCGTAACCGTTGTTCGGCTTTTTCAAAGAACTTTTTGAAGTTGTTTTCCAATGCGCCGCTTAGTTGTCGTATTCAAGTGGTTTTCTCAGGTGTGCAAAATTGGTTTAGTCTGTAATGAATAAAAGGATTCACATGTTATCATCAATATATTTTTGCCTGGGTTCTTCTGGGGCCAGATACATAAGCATAAACTTAAGCAGCGGAAATATATGCGCGTTATTTACCGGCCGGAAGGTCCGTATAGGAACAATCTGTGTTTGAGGTGTCCCTTGAACGTGTGCCTTGAGTACGGCCCAAGGTCCGCAGGACGAAGAACGTACCCAAGTCCGAAGACTTAGGGCACTAAAACTGAGGGCTCTAAAACGACAAAAGTTGAGTAGAAATAAAGCGAGCAAAAACACACAAAATAAACAAAATCTCTCGTGAACGAGAGAAGCATCCATTTTCACAACTTGCGTGATTGCTCTACCTTGCATGAGTCGGCGAACAGCCAATGACTTAAGCTTGGTGGCGGGCTACCTTAGGAAGATTACATGAAATATTATCATTTTATAAACCAACGGGATCATTCAATCTGATCACAAACTTCGATCAGGGTGATCATAAGGGCACCTAGTTCGTTTCGGAGAAATATCTGTTCTCAGGTCCTCTCTCTTGGCTTAAACAAATGTGTGTTTTCAAAAGTCCATGTAATGATCTGGGAATACAGGAGAAATCATTTAAGCATTTGGGTTTAATGTAGTTCTCGTTGGTTGCCCTTGAAAACAGACTGAAATAATTATGTCAGTACTCGATAAAGACACAAAGGTATTCGACCACTTCTCTAAGACGAAAATAATCAGCGAATAATGGGCTTTATTCTGTCACAAGACACGAACGAAGCGAAGAAGTCGAAGTGGAACACTTCATTAAGATCCACGTATTTTGCAAAACACGTATTACCAAACATAGAATCCATACTTACAATTCGTTTGAGAACTGTCATGTGACCTCTCGAGTGTGACCATCCGAAAGCTAACGAAGCGTCGCTTTAGGTCGAATCGGTCCTAAACCCTAAATAATGAGGAAAAATCATCAAGGCCTAGGAACTACAGACAGAACCCAACTCTAATAATTATATTTGAGTACTTTACCTTTTAACCGTTCGCGATGCTGCGTTTGATTAGGAGCGTTAGCGTTCGGTACGGCTGAACACCCTGCCGATTTTACTGAGTATTATTAACTAAAGGAGAGCATATTTGAATTTACCTCCACTTACACGAGCGAAGATGCATTACAAACGGTGGGTTTTCATAACCCTTTTAGAAACGAGATCTAGAAATGTAGAATTACGTGTGGTGGCAAAGACCAAACGGAAGTTTTCGAAAAATGACGTCGTTAATACGGCGCGAGATAAAATCATGCAGAACGAAGTCGCGTTGCATGTGATCACTCTAAATCGCTTGCACGATATGTGGCAGGCATTATCTACTATGAAACGGATGCGTGTTGACGAAAGATATATTTTCAAAATCGTCCCGAGTGGTTCTCAAAGACATCAAAGGCGGACTCGTTTGGCGCGGGGCCTGAAAACTCTGAGGAGTCAAAATTTACATTTGTGATGAAGTCTGATATTATTCGTGGTTATATCTGATTGTTTGACCGATACAGCTGTATTGTTTTCTGTCAGAGGGTTTGCGAATTGTAACTTATGTATTAAAATTAAACTAACATTCTTTACATGTCAGGTTTGGACAGCGTTCAAGGAAAAGTTGATGAACTTTGAATGACTAAAAGCATTTTGAAACCCTAATATTCCTCTGAGAATTAAACTGCAAGATAAATTCTTCATTTTTTCTGTGTACTAGGTGGTAAGACTCTCACCTTTAAAGTTTCAGCGGAACCAATGTCAGTTTTCCTTGGAGCTTGCGATAATGTTACTGTCGTTTACAAATGAACACCTCAGTGGAAAAACTTCCGCGTAGTCACCAGCTCCTTCTCGGCTTTTAATGCCAAAGTGGTTCCGAATTAATTTTGGCTGACTTGGCCTCTTTAACAAAGCGAGGTCTGGTTCAAAACTATTCGTATGAAAATGATTTATTCTGCTTGTGAATGAAAACTAATTTTCATATGAAAAGATGATGTGCTCGTAGCATGTGGAAGTGACAGAAATAGAAGCTAAACTTGAGCTTTATTTTTAAAACAGCTCATCCCTATCTCAAATAGTGTAACAAAGTACCTAAAATAATCGGGTAGGTAAAACTTCAAAGATTAGCGTGCACTACAACAAAAGGTCATGTGTGAAGGTGGGGGTACATGTGAACTTTAAGAAGGGATGGAAATGGGGTTGACACCCCACAAGGACACTGCAGGTTGCTAGGGAAACTGTTTGGTGACCGTCTACCAATTTCTAACTTCAACCCAATAAATCTTCAATATTCCTTTTTCCCTAAATTTAACTGACTAATCCTTTGAGAAAAATCATTTCCTCCTAAATATACCCAAAAATTACTAAACAATTCACCAAAAAATATCCCAAACATAGCTTCGTACAATGAGCATTGAGATTTTTGATTGCTTGAAAAGCGAATGAGTTATTAACAATAAATCCATGTTAAGCGACCTAAAAGCGGTGTTCAGGTGTACCCCGCCTTAATCAGATTATAGACCTGATACAGTGGAACAACGGTAACGTGTGGACGTCGGCCAGATTATTTCTCCCAGCGGATACATTCACTCACTCACGACCACTTTCTACAATAGCCACTTACCTGTGTTTTGAAAAGAAATAAACTGAACACGGACTTTCTAACTGTTCTTGATTTGGCTTCTTTTACTAAGTTCCAATAGCTTGTGGGGCGGCTGTCATTAAAGAAATATCCTATAGTGTCTCTCCTATTTATCCTATTCATTCTATTTTTATTTATTACCATGCTGCACAGTTAACTGTCCAACCTAACCCCCACCCCCACCCTATGTTTGTGCCATTCTGATCGGAGCAGCTTGCGTTTAAGACGTTGCAAGGCATTTAAAGCGTTCGCTTCTAAGCTCTCAAGATCGCTGTTCAGCAATTCCTTCACTTTTTGTACCTGTCAGTCCTGAATTCAAAACGTAAGCACTCTGTTTAGTTTCTTGAAGAACTATTTAATATTTCACGATTTTTCTTACCACAGAAGGTCACTTCTGAGCCCGGCGAATGATACTCGACTGAAAATAAGACTTTCATAAATTTGCCTTCGAATTATCACCGTTCAGTCTGAAAGAAGCTTTGCCTACATCCCAAAAGAATTGCAGGGGAGAATACAATGTACATCAATATTTAAATTAAAGTCAGACATGAAAAGTTGCAAGTTATAAGGTTACTGCAATCCTTCATGGGGACAAAATTTGAGTTTTGTGCTGTTTGTGAACTGGTAAGATTAATTAATGTTTCGATTGGCAAAAGAAAAATTACAAAATGGGTAAACGATGGCGAGAAAAGCGAAAGTCGAAATTCGGTAATTCCACTAGTTAGGGATCTAGCAGTCTTTTGACATTTTTCGCGAGAAACTTCACTAAGGATTTCGAATTGCATATTTTCTTTGCATCACTTTTCGAACCGATTTCCAGACGGTAGTTTTTATTTTATTTACACCAAACGAACACTCTGTCTGAACGTTAGCCTCCTTCGCAGCCGTTGTTTGTGTCGGTCCTATCTCCCACCTCACCAACGTCTGCTGAACCGACCCGGACTTGTCTGAATATCCAATCAGGAGGGAGAATAGAACTAACACAAACAACGACCGCAAAGGAGGCTACGGGAACTTAGCCACCGAAATTTAAAAGCCCCGATGTGATTGGTCAGTTCCTGGAATGGGATGTTCGGTTCAGCAGACGTTAGTGGGAAGGGAGAGTAGGACCGACACAAACAACGGCTGCGAAGGAGACCATCTGAACGTGGAATTAACTTTCGCGCGGTTTACTGAGGCTAGTTTGTCACTTATCCTTTTCCGAGAGTTCCTCAGTTGTCCTCTATTGGTCAGCGGTATTACCGCTTTAGCACCAAGCACCTCCAATGAGTTGTGAAAACTTTGGAGGCCAAAAACTCGGGATTTATTTTTGCGTGCATTTCCTCCAGTCGAACCAATTAATCTTAAACAACATTTATCAGATTTTAACGGAATTTAGTGAAAATGTTCCTCACACGTTACCGCACCAAACTGTACAAGGCTTTTACAAATTCGAGATATTTTTCCCGTGGTGTCCAAGCCCGTGACACGCATTCTATTGGCCAACTTTACAATTGATTTTCTCAGGAATCAATTGGAATACCGTAAAAGGCTCACACATTGTGTTAGCCTATTTTCTCCTGAATGATAAGTCCACTTTGTTTCGATGTCCGTAGTAACGCAAGGGCTATTAATTCGGTTGAGCAAACATTGCCAGTTTTTCGTTTGAACGCTTGCGTACAGGTGCGATTTTGCGAAGGGCATCCTTGAAGATTTACAGTTAACTTCAATGAGCTCGTCGAATACTGCAAAACCATTTTATACCGGGTGATAAACTGTTTATACAAAATTTACTGACGTCAAAGACTGATCTTCAACAAATTAGTCTTCTACACGCACAGACTTAACCACGACTCGCGACAATTTACCCTCAGCCCACGACAATTCACCCGCGACCCGCGATACGCGACCGCGAAAATTAAACACCTCCCATTTTATTAGCTACGTTTAGTTCACAGCTAGTTTGAAGAACGCTTCGGCATCAAATCCAATTTTCTTGTTTTTCAAGGCCTTATATCTGCATTAAAATCTCTAAAACGATTAAACAGAGATTGTCTTCTGAGTAGGAACAAAAACTGTGAAGATTTTCATGAACGATTCTTAAAAACCGAAAAGGCCACCAAAGTAGTTTACGAGAGGCTAGTTCGTATTAAACAACAGCGCCCTACCCGAAATCAACAAAAAATGGTCTGATGACTGCGAGCTTGAAAAAGACGAAACAATTGCCTGGAGGTCGGTCAGTTCAAACTACTGCAAAGGCGACTAGCAACAAATGATTTTCTTAGAAAATAGGTATTTAAAATAATGACAGGTGCACCTTTTGTAAAGCTGAATTAGAGAACTCAACTCACCTGTTTTAATTTTGTACCATCACTTGAAGCCTTTGGCAAAATTTTAAGCGATGGTTGATACATGACAAAAAATTGCAACAGTACAGGATACGGACCTTACCTTATCCCTCGTAATTGGTTTGAGACCCAGTGTTTTCAAAAATAAACAAATCCATCTCTATTTTCATCTGGATTTTTCGAGTACAAGATAGGGCTCCGCCCAGTTTAAAATATTTCTCTTTTTTCGTAACCTCCTTTAATGTCTCGTAAATTATCTCTTGAGCCTCTTTCCTCTCTCATTTGATATTGAAACAGCCTAAAGTAGGTTAAAATTAAAACCCTTTTAGCTTTTGTAAGTTAATAAAAATAGTTTACTGTAATATGTTTTTCGTTGAATATGTGAATGATCATCGCAGTGAGATCATCGCAGTGAATGATCATCGCAGTTCAATCATTAATCCGCAGTTCAAATATATGATTTTCATATATTCACTCTAATATGTTTTTCATTACCGATCGATTTATATGTTTGTAACTGTGATTGTTAGTTACGTTAGTATTTGTTAGTAGTTATTATAGGTAGCTTTTATATTGTATTATAAGTAGCTGTAGCTTGTAAGTAATGTCAGTTTTGTATTGTTAGTAAAGTCCAAACCTGGAAATAAAGGCGAAATGTTCTCAAAAAAAAGTTCCGAACTCAAGCAATTCTTGTATGAATGATTTTCCCTTTGTTTCTCGTAATATAAATTTGGATTTGACATTTTGGAGGAGTGCTTACCTACACTCACATTAGGGTCCGAATCCACGCTTACGGAATTGCCTCGCCATTACGCTAACTCATTCACTTCACTTGTCTACTGCAATTAAACTTCCGTCGTGCAGGTTGAGTCGAATTCACAACGATGGTGCTCAAGTGAAAATACAAAAAGTTATCGAAAAAAGAAAGAGACAGAGGAAGACAGAAAGTGCACGATTCTAGAGAGCTCAGTTGAATAAATAGATGTATGAATAATAAGAAAATAAATAATGATGTCGGCTCATATGAATAAATAGACATAAGCAAATAAATAACAATGTCAGTACAAGTATTATAAAACGAAAATAGAATGAACGTACTACTTAGAAAATTTCTTTTTAGATATTTTTGTTAGACCTAAATTGCAGGTTGACATACTGGTCAGCTCACAAGGCGCATGTTCTCAAGCCGTCATCAACGCTGGTGGACAGGCAATGAGACGGAGCTTCGCAGCTCCAAACATTGGTGAAATTACAGTCACTCCTGGATCCGGCACTTTGGCCTGCAATCACGTGATTCATACGAACTGCAGCCAGTGGAATGGAGGCAGTGGTGAAACACTGAGTGTCCAACTTAATCGGTCAACATTTTTGTTGGTGTAGTGAATTTACCAGTTTTTGATCACTGCTTGGGCATTTTTTTGGCAAAACCAGAGACCTGAGAGGGAAGATCGAAGATGTAACAACTACTAAAAACATACTAGAGGCTATATTGTCCTTCAATCGGCCTTGCAAGGGACAATCGGAAATTGCAATGTGCTATCTCTTCAATTTCGTAAACCTTTGAAATATCTGTAGTTTATTTTGGCCACGTTAAGACGTCTCGCCTTGCTGTTGAACTTGCGAAGCTTCCGATAGACACATCTCTTACGGTATTAGTTGTTCAAACCTCAAAAACACAAGTTGAATTGACATTTTCGTGTACTACGTGATATGAGCTAACCGCCGACCGGTTAGCTCAGTGGTAGAGCACCGGACTACCGTGCGGAAGGTCGCGGGTTCAAACCCCGGCCGGACCAACACTCAGGGTCTTAAAATAATTGAGGACAAAGTGCTGCCTTTGTAATGACATCTACAGACGGTTAGACTTTCTAGTCTTCTCGGATAAGGACGATAAACCGTAGGCCCCGTCTCACAACTCTTCATAATTCACTGATTCTGTGGGACGTAAAAGAACCACTAGGGACGTAACAAAACTCTGGCACTGACCACCCCTAGTGTCTGTCTTAATTTGATATTGACATTACGGGGGCACTCATAACTCAACTTCATTAATTGTAAACTGCGTAAAAAGCAGTCTGGCAAACTCCCCCGGTCAGTGTTGTAATGCGCATTTGAATATTGCATAGAAAATGCCCAATATAAATGTGATATATTATTATTATTATTATTATTATTATTATTATTATTATTATATATTATATGTGACTGAATCCAACATGGTGGCATTTTTGTTGTGTTATGTTTTTTTTTTTTAGTTTCCGGAGAAACGCTGGAATTGAGGTTTTTCGAAGAAGAAGAACGAAGGAAATTTTTATACTCGATCCTTCTACTGGTAGCCCGAGTGAAAACAAAGGTGATTTTATGCCTAGAACGACTGTATTGTCCAAAATTTCATTAGACGCCTCATAACTCCTTCAGGGAATTATAAACTGCACGAATACAACGTAAAAGTTTGAACAAATCAAGGAACAAATAATACAAGAGAATAATGAACAATTACAGTGCTGTACAGAGTCCACTACAGAGGCCTTCCGAGGGGTAGTCCGGTGTCGCTTTACCGCTCGTTTACGACGCTGTCTGTCGCTTGTTTCGTTAGGGACAAATTTCGCTGTCGCAAAGAAAACAAAGAGGAATGGAAAGTGGATTGTCGCTGTCGCAAACTGTCGCGCTTTTTCTACCAATTTCCGTTGGTTGTCAGTGTTTTTTGGAGAAGATTATCGCCCGTTTTTTGCTTGTCGCTTCTACCCCTTGGAAGGCCTCACTTCACATGTGCAACCTTCAGTTTCTGAATTGCTTATAAGCGCCTTAGTTTCCACAGTAGAAGAGAGTTTAGGGAAAAAAATAAACGTAATAGTTCACTCGTCGCGCAAAGTATGGATTTTACTTGATCATTAAAAATATGATTTCATACTGTCGGAGCTATGGCGGAAGGGGTAGATTACCCTGGCTCTTCCTAATGTAGACGACGAAGAACGTTCCAGTATAGATTGGGTTAAAAATAACCAGGCTCGTGGTACCACAGGCAGCCCAAGCGTGGTATGTGAGACATCGGGTTATTTACGGATTTGTGGTATATATCTAGATTGTGTCAAAATAAAATGGTATTTATGTTTATTGTATGGTTTCTTCAAGTGTCTTGTGCAGTAAAAAGGCACATTTTGGGGTATTTGCAAGTGAAAATTGCTGAAAAATGAGTTGAGTTGTAAGTGTTTCTACAAGCCATATTATAGATATTATGGCCGGACTGATTTGCCGGGGAAAAACAGAAAATAATACAAAATAAAGCATTCTTACCTTTGCTCCAATGTCCCTTGGTGTATCCTGGCTGGTTTAAACGCCATTTTGCCGATTTCTTTCACCCGAAGTACTCTCCACAGTGGAGAGTACTTCGGGTGAGCGAAAAGAATAAATTAAGCACAAGAAATAGTTTAATTTTGTTGTTATTGTTATTGCTATTGCTACTGACGTTCTTGTTAAAAGTTAACAATAATATCAGACTCATTGGTACACAGAGTTCAACCCATCAACTTTCCTTATTATAGTTTTATTTCCTACTATTTTAGGTTTTACAAAGCATCGTTGAAAAGTGCCTCCTGAAAGGTGAAGAGCTTGGAGGGACATCCATAGCATTTCCTGGCATTGTCACTGGGAACGTGAACTTCCCACCAGCCCAAGTTTCAAGAATCATGCTAGAAGAAACCATCGCCTTTTGTCTCGCTAATCCTACGTCCACTTTGAAAAATATTTTATTTGTGCTGCATTACGCGGTAGACCACGACATAATCAAGGCTTTTAGAGAAGAGTTCGATAACTTTCAGCCTGAACTCAGCCGTCCAGTGAAGGAAAGAGACCGTGTGACTAATAAAGTTTCGCAACGAGCCTTGAGCCGTGAGTCAGCTCATGCCCCTGATGTTGACAAGAAGAGAGGTCCTAATATTGAAGTCGTAAATAGTGACTTGACGCAAGAGAAAACCGACGCTATCATCAACATCCTCAGTACCGACATGAAGATGAAAAATGCTGGAGAATTGAGCAAAGCCATCTCAAGAGTGGGCGGTCCACAGATTCAACAAGAATGCAGTCAGCTGGGGCAGCAGTCTCCCGGATCAGCGGTGATGACAAGTGGAGGACGCTTAGCTGTGCCTCGTGTGATTCACATCATTGCAGGTTTTCCCTTGCTTTCTCTTTCTTCTTTTAAAAGATCGGAGAAATACGAAATAGGTATACTATTAATATAGTATTATATATTTTACACGAAACCTCTTTGCACACTCGATCTCTCTGCGCTTTTTCTTTAAAGAGTGACATGACTTTTGTTTTTTGTTGCTAAGGGCCAAAAAAGTAGGGTATTTCATTTCTCTTTTATCTATTTTACCACACAAACGAAATTACAACAACATTCAACTGCACATACTATACATTAGACATAAATTACCAATGAAGGACCTGTTTACTCTTTAGAGCAGTTTTCAACTGAGTATCATAGCCCCAAACCAAAGTTATTACGCTGACCAATCACAACAAATAGAAAACACTATGAACCAATCAAAATACGAAGCAATGGCATGTAGCTGGCATGGCTCGAGGCCCAGGTACAGTGGATGCGCGCGTGAAAGTCTCAATTGGTTTTGGTTTGGCTCCTTATTGGTTGAGAAAGAAGAGCGGGTTTTGCCAGCCAATCACTCTACAAAGTAAAGAAAAACCAAAGCAAACAAGAATCAATTCGGCAATCAACTGAAAACCGCTTTATCTTCAAGACACAATGACATTGGTGGGAAACTGAAGCGTTCTATACAACAACCTGAGCGAAATTGCACTCTGTTTTTCATTTCATCATTGGCGTAAACTTTGAAATTCCTTTCATTAAATGACCTTTATTGTGCAAAACTTCTTTCTCTGTGCCATTTTAAACCGTTTCATAAACAAATGTGCCCTAAATCTTTTGTCATAAGCATGCAAATAAAAATTCACTCACACCATTTTATAATTTCAGGTTCCTCTGACAAGCAACATCTTCAAACGTGTTTGGAAGCTGGTCTTCGCCTGGCTGATGCACACAAACTTCGCTCAATTTCAATCCCCAGTATAGGCACCGGTGGTTATGGCCTGGCTGCGGCGGACTCGGCCGAAATCACTTTTAGAGCTCTCGTTAACTTCAGTGGAAACTGTAAGAGCGTGCGCAAAGTGCGTGTCATCGTATTTCAAGCTTCACTGATGCAGGAATTCTTACAAGCGCAGAAACGACAAGCATTGAAGCAAGATGCGGATGAGCCGGGAAGGAAGTCACCTTCAGAGCGTGCGCCCTATAGACAATCAAGAAACCGCAGAAGTAAGCTGAGTACATCGAACATCCTGTCGAACGACCTCTTTGTAAAAGTTGAGGTGATTGCCGATCGCGAGGACCGGGAAAGCATGAAGAAAGCGGTGGATTCCTTGAAGAAAGGTTTCTCTAAAGACTATCCCGCTCGGAAAGTCGAAGACGACACCGTTAGTCAGTTCTCCAAGAAACAGGTCCACGCTCTAATGAAACAAGCCAGTGATCGTGATGTGAGACTTGAAATCGAGGCTGGTATGAATCGCGTTGTGGTGAGGGGTGAACTAACTGAAGTGTTGGATATGGTTAATCAGATTTGGCGTGTGATTAACAAGAGAAATAAGAAGAACCAGGAAGAGCTGGTGATGAAGAACATAGAATGGAGTTTCGAAATAGGAGGGATGAAATCGAAGTTTGATCCAGAAACAAACACCAAGATAGAGATGGCTTACAGCAAAGGACAGGCCATAGTAAAAGTGGCAGATGAGGTCGTCATTGATTTTGAAAGTAAAGCTGGAATAGGACAGCTGAGCAGGGAAACAATGAAAGTTTTCAGGAAACTGAAAGGAGCTGATGAAGGTTAGTGGCCAACAGTAATGCTTGTTAAGTACTGCTGGATTTGTATTACCTACAGTGCTTTGGAAAAGATGATTCAGTTCCCTTTGTGCTGTGTGGACAAACCGAAATATTTTGATTGAACACAAAAATTACTTACGTCATTAGCCATTTGACTGCCTTCTTCAACCTCCACCCCTCCGCCACAAAAATTAAAAAAAATAATCTAAAGACCCCATCCACACTAATGCGTTTTCGTTTGAAAACGCATAAGGTCTGATCGGTTTTCGCCTATCATCCCCACTAAAACGGCCGAAAACGCTGATAAAGACGAAGACTTTCGAAAACGGTTTCAAAAGTGGAGTTTTTTGAAAACGTATCGCGTTGAAAACGCCACGTTTCTGGTATGGATAGACCAAAACGTATAGAAATGAAAACGCTTACGTCATCCTACGATACCAAAAAACAGATACTTTTGAAAAGCATTAGTGTGGATGGTTGAAAACGATGCGAAAACGCTAATGTAGGTGAAAATATTTTGCTCCGTTTTCTTCGAGATGAAAACGGAAACTAGCACTTTTGAAAACGCGCGCATTAGTTTGGATGGTTGAAAACGATGCGAAAACGTTAGTTTGGGTGAAAATATTTTGCTCTGATTTCTTCGAGATGAAAACGGAGATTTTTGAAAACGTACTAGTGTACGGGGGACTTTGTTGTAAAATTGACCTTACTCGGATGACTGCCTTTATCTTTTGCGATGTAAAGATATAACAAAAGCCCCCACAAACCTCAAAGTTCAAAACTATTAGCCATTGTTTTCACATTGTTTCCACGTTTTCTCACGCGCAAATCTCTTTTATTTTCGTCACAAACATTTCACGACGAGTATCGTTCAAAACCGTATTCAGGATGTTAAACGGCCTTAAGTCTAAGCATCTTGTATGACATGACACACTGTTCAACAGCGTAAGATGCGACGCTTGTTGATCAACATATGGTGAACTGTGTGCTAATGGCATTACGAAACAAGTCATTCGTAAGCACTAACCTTGTTTCTTTACAATTTTTGTTTCGAAGGAATCCCTCTTCCAGAGGACTGGGAACCAATGCCTCGCCCTGATATGACGGTGCACACAGTGACACTCGCCCCAGGCTCCTCTGAGTACCAAGATGTCATGCGCAAATTTCAATTACTGGCAGCGGAGTAAACATTCAGAAAATTGAGCGAATTCAAAATCCTTATCTTTATCAGTGTTACATGTTGAGAAAGAAGGAAATGGATAAAGCGAATGCAGGGAATAATGAACGGCAGCTCTTTCATGGTACGGACGCTAAAAATATACCAGCTATTAATGCACAGGGTTTCAACAGGAGCTTTAGTGGAGTGAATGGTGTGTATTTTCTATGTATTAATGATAAAACGCGCTGTACTTTGTCTCGTTTTCATGACTGACTTTTTCGGGGGGTGGGGTATGGTGGGGGAGCGCATGCATCAAGTTAGTGTGAAACAGGTAGGATCTACCTAAATAAACACCTCATCCAGACTGAAATGCTGTGTAGTGGATGAGTCGACATTTTGGACTCCGCTAACGGCAAGTTTAACTCGCTGCTTAGGATCGCAGTCCACAGTGACAAAATCAAGATATTTCCAGCCATTTAGGCTGCGGTGGAAAGACACAGTGCGAACAAAAAAATAAGATGTTTTTGGAAAGACACAGAGCGAACAAAAAATAAGATGTTTTTGATGTCTGTGACTAAAAAGAAGGAAAAATATTCTCTAAAGTTCCGTATTTAATTGCTCATGATCGAATTTATACTGCGCAGGCTTCATAGATATATGATCGCCTGCGCATTACAGTCATCACATACATGTACAACAAACTAACTAATTTAGATATTAGATTAAAATTTTAAAAGTAATAAACAACTCAGATGGTCATGCGCAATTTTTATTTGTTTTCAGGATTAGTGTTAGGACGCGGAGTGTACTTTGCCAGAGATGCATCTTACTCAGTTAACTTCGCAAGGGGCGGAGGTGGGGTTCGCTATAGGTGCCTTGCCAGGGTTCTGGTTGGGCAGTATTGTCAAGGCAATTCTTCAATGGTAGCTGCACCCCCGAAAGACCCTTCCAGACCGCAGATGTTGTATGAAGCAGTGGTTGACAACATAAGAAACCCATCTATCTTTGCTGTATTTCACGATGCTCAGTGTTATCCCGACTACCTCATAACCTTTTATTAGATGGTTTGCGACTCCATGGCAATAGGAAAACCGATTTGCATGTATAGACAAGATCAGTAAACTAAAACGTATATGACTATAAAAAGTAAATGCTATCGTTTTCATATTATTTATAGCTAAGTTAGTGTCGGATAGATAGGAATTAATTACAGTAATCGACATGCAACCGGCTGTTTGTTTGAAATCGGATTATTGTTTATTAAGTATGACGATAGTCGCACGACCGAAATGTATTTTTAAGTTGAATATAGCCATTAGTTGACAGTTAACGTTCATTGTTATGCAGATCCAGTCGTTTTCATTTTAGTGTATTATCTTGATTAATTCGGGTTAATTCATTCATTTCTGGCACGACAGCCTGTTATTGTGAGGAAAACAACTTATAGGGAAATAAATGAATTTATGGTCTAATTGGCCTAATAATCTTTATCAATGTCCAGGTAGTTAATTTTTGTAATCGCCTCCCGCGTTGTTGACAGTTTCACATAAATGCAGACTAAACCACATCCAGTAAGACTAATCTGAGG
Organism: Pachyseris speciosa; assembly: GCA_016490735.1. Classification (NCBI taxonomy): domain Eukaryota; kingdom Metazoa; phylum Cnidaria; class Anthozoa; order Scleractinia; family Pachyseridae; genus Pachyseris; species Pachyseris speciosa. The sequence continues at coordinate 41,477 of JAEMWC010002112.1, read as the reverse complement.
AACGGCAGACCACGGAACCTGCGGAAAATAGAAATTGAAATGGTTGTTTTTATTAATAATAATAATAATAATAATAATAATAATAATAATAATAATAATAACAATAATAATAATAATAATAATGATGATGATGATGATAATAATAATATGGAATGTAAGGTGCGAGTAGATTGCGAATGTGCGATGGTGCCAGATTGTTAAGAACCTTGTACTTGAAGAGTACAATTTTAAACATGATACGATAATGTATCAGAAGCCTGTGAAGATTTAACAGAATAGGTGTAATGTGTTCATGTTTTCTTGAAAGAGAGATGAGATGAGCAGAGGCGTTTTGGACGTCTTGCAACTTTTTAACTTGGTAGTTTGGTAGGCCATAGGGTAAAGAATTACAATGATCCTGTTTTGAAGATACAAATGCATGAACAAGTATTTCAGTAGTGGTCGATGACAGGTACTTTCTTATATAGCTGGTGTTGCGAAGATGATACTGAAAAGATGATTTGCAAATACTTCCTACATGTTCCTTGAAATGAAAATGATTATCAAAAATGAAACCAATATTTCTAACTTTCTGTGAGGAACGGATGGTCTTACAGAGTCGAGATTTCTTGAAACATTGGTCTAGGTAGATGTTTAGCTGCAGAGATCACTAGTAGTCCAGTATTATCCTCAATCTCGGACGAAACTACTAGGGAAAATAGGCCTCCTAGGGCCCAAAAATCTTTCTCCAACATGTGTGAGTCAACAATGTCCCTAAAGTAACTTCCCTTCCCCGCCTCCCCCTTTTCAATGTTGAAGTTGGGAAGTCACCATTGTCAGGGAAACGGTTAGGAGGCGCAGACAACATTGAATTGGGGGAGGGGGACTCTGAAACTCAGTTGATCACTGTTTGCACGTACAAAGGCTTCTAAGCTCAATTTCCTCAACAGTTTTGTCCAAGATTGCTGGTTTAGTTTAAGACGGCGGTTAACTAGCATCCAGTGATCAACCTCATGTACACAACGTTAACGTTCATTGTTATATACCTACACTTTCACTCAACAAAAGGAGTACTGCGATTGGTTGATTCTTGGTCACGTGCCCCTGACCAAATTCAAATGTATCCCGACCGGGATACAACTCCCCAATTGTTGCCCGCGTGCCCGGATACAGCAGCACGTGATTAGTGCATGACTACAAAGTGGCATGATCTTCAGCACGTGCTCACGTCAGCTTGATTGACGAGGCGGTCCTGAGAACACTGCCAGTTTTCAGTTTTATAAACCAACGATAATACAAACGTTATGGAACCCGAGACTAAAAGAAAACGTTTTTCTCAAGTATCAGCCGAAGAAATTCAGCATCTAATAGGAGGAAAAGATTCGGAAAATACAAGAAAAGCATGTTCTACTTTTTCAGGTACTTTTAAACGTTTGTAAATTATTCATTCGGCAGGCTTGTGAATGAAGACGTGTTTTTGAAATGCCGTCTTTGTTTGTTTGTCAGTTTATTTTGCTGTGATTGTTGAAGGGAAAGTCTCGGTATATAACAAAGCACTTAATGTATGATCCCTCGGGAAACTAGTTAGTTTTGTTTTCCCTCGAGTCCTGATGTTTCCCTCGACTTCGTCTCGGGAAACATCAGGACTCTCGGGAAAACAAAACTAACTGTTTCCCTCGGGACCATACATTAAGTGTATAATGTTAGACACAGCTAAATCCCTATCACCCGCAGGTACAGTTGGCTGAAAGGACAAATAAAGTTGCGAATCATCACTCGTAGTGCATTATCTGATCATCTATAGTTATTGAATCGTTCCGTACAAACGTAAGGAAATTTTCTCCAAGTATAAGTGGTAAATATTTTTGGAACAACATTCCCTCTCGTATTCGTCAAAAAACCTTCAAAAAACAATTCAAATATGCACTGACAACTTATTATGCTGCTCAACATTAATATTATATAATTTTATGTAAATTTGTTCTGCTGTCCCAAGTATAATACCTATCTATTTTTTTGCTGTCATAATATATAATTTTGCTAAGGGGCAAAATATTAGTCTACGTAGATGTGTCCCTCTCCTATTTAGTATTACTTTATTCTCTGTAATTAATAGTTCTGTAATTAATGCTAAATGGAAAAAAAATACAAATACAAAACACCACATTGTATAGTATGTTTCAAGGAAGCCCTACCATCAACGGACAGTCACATACTGCAAGTGACTGGACAGATAAGATTGAAACCATAATAATGGCTTGCCATTAACTCCAAAGCGTTCATGTAGACGAGAAAGGAGAATATCGTGATCAACCGTATCAAAGGCAGCAGAGAGGTTCAGAAGTAATAGAATTACTGTTCTACTGCTACCAATGGCTGTGAGGGTGTCATTATGCACGCGAATGAGTGCCATTTCTGTGCTGTGATACTGTTTGTCTTGGGGGATTCATGCCTACGTCATTGCTTACATTTTGCTCATTTGCATAAGGCTTTGCTTACAGAAGGAAACATGTTAGATGTGATTTGACTCCAGGCAGCTAAAGAGCTAGTGAAATTTAATACCTCATGAAATTTTTAGCTCTTTAGGTGTAGTATTCAAGGAGATATTGTCTTCCAAAAGCTGCAAAATTTCTGGGTGGCAAAAACACTAAAACCCGCGTTGCACAAAAAGTATTCAATACATGAGGCTCATATTCATTGGCAGAGGTATTCATACTATGACCTTTCAGTATTCAAAACTGATTTATTTGTAGCTCCATCAGAAACGGAATTGTTCATGCTAATGAGGTAAATAACCCCTATAGGCTGACTAAAATGTCTCGGCGTTCAAATTATTTTTGATATAGGAAATCAGTTGGGTGCAATTGCTTTGGTGATGAAAGTAAGATTTGAAACGGGGCGATTAAGTTTGAAAACTGCGTGTGATCCAGAGAAGGCTTCTTGAGGAGAGAGCGTAACTTAGCAACTTTTAATTGAGAGGACATCTGGCCAGATCCCCTGACAGCGACGTCATTAACAATCTCGGAGATAAATGGTAACGGTGTGTCCAGAGCGTTTCTTGTGACAGCCAGGAAGAGGTTCCATCATTTCACATGATTTGGAACATAATTTCACAACACATTTACGGACTTCATCAACGGTTATCATAGTAAACTCATCAAACGTATAAGGACAGACCCGGTTGACTTCTGGAGCTGGGTGGATAGGAACTGCAGTATTTAGGTCGAACCGTATTTTAGTTATCTTATCAGAAAAGAACTCAACAAACTTATTTGCGAGCTACGAAGGCGAGTTGCAGTGCGAATATGGTGTAGCGCACTTTCTATGTAGTAGATTGTCAATAGTCTTGAAACTGTTATATAGTTCGACTGATTATCATTGATTAGTGAGGTGTAATAAGATTTCTTGGAAGAACAAATTAAGTTTTTGACGGTACGGCATTGATCAATAAACAACTGGCGATCCATTGGACGTTTAGTCCTTCACATCACCGCAGAGGTGAAGCTAGGATTTTTCCACAGGTACGCAAAATTTTCGAAATCTCGACCCTCTCTGCCTCCCCCTCCCTCCCCCCCCCCCCCACCCTCTTTTTTTTTTTTGTCGCGTTTATTGAAGTGCTTCGGTCGCTTATCATTAATTGAACTAACAAGTTTGTGATATCTCAGACTTTTATCCACAAATAAGGGATTTTTTTTACCGCTGTGTACGACATTGTTTTTCAAAAGCACCGGCCGATAAAAAGCACCGGCCTACATAGCCGTAATTGAACGCTAGTTAAGTTTCATTTGGGTTAGCGCTTCCTAGAAATCAATGTGTAAATGTGTAGATCTCCATGAACAATAGAGCGAGATACTGAGGCTATATGTAAAATATAACTGGCTATAGCCTTTTCTTAGAAATTTACAAAAAAAGATTCAAGAACAATAAACCAAACCCTTAGGCTATGTAACATATAACTGCCCATACCTTTCATAGAAGTTATAACTGGTTTTTCGTTACAGTAACAGAGCTAATCTTCTGTCGTTCTTTCTAATAATCTCAGAGATGAACTCATTAAAGTCGATTTCCCTATGTTTATGAAAATGTACCACCGGGGGACAGCGAGGGCAAACCCCGCATTCGCACATAACGCTCCGAAGTGGTGTCTTGAGCCTCTTCATGCTGCTGAAGCTTTGCTTCAGTTTCTTGTTCCTGCTTTGTCATTTTGTCAGCGCGGATGGCAAAATAATAATCTGTACTTAATTTTTTGGCCATAGAAAGCCTAACAGAGCGAAGACAGGCCGATCCAAGGTATAAGACGAAGTGATCACAACGCGTTCACTCAGCTTACCATCGCGCTTGCATTCTAATCGCTTTTTTTCTCGCCTTGTTTGGACCATTCGGTCTAGCAACGAGTCACGTCACTTCTCTCTGGAAACCGAAATTGGTGTGGAAAAACACCATCTGTTATTTTATCAACAACATTTTAGAGAAACAAGCAGAGTTAAATGAATAGAATTGAATGAATAGAACTGCAAATTGTGTCTTTTACTAAAAAAATTTCTTTATTTATTTCTTTTTCATTTATTTTTTTATTTTCTTTTATTCAGTTTTTATTTTCGACTTTTTCTGGTAGCTAAGCCCCTGCCCCGTTCCAATCTTCTGCCATGTTTTTTCAAGCTTTTTATTTCCTCTGAATAACAAGCTGCAGCAGGACGTAGAGTAACAGTTTTTGTCTTAACGGGAGCATGGATGTCTAGTATAGAACTTAGAACGTCATTGTACTGAATAATTAGACCATCAAGGCACGGAGGCGGCGCAGCAAAAAGACTCGGAAGACTAGAAATTTTAATTGCCCGAAAATGCTGGGGAACAAAATATTCTCTTGAGAAAATGCTAGCTGAAATGAACTTTCAACAAACTTTGAAGGAGCACGGTCACGATAGTCTGGGTCATTATCCCTTTAAAAGATGGGAAACAGTGTAATAACAATTTGTTAGGGAAGATAAGCACCAAAGAGACAAGAATAAATGCAAATATGGCGAGGATGGTGTAGGAGGGAAGAAGATTGAAACGGATTACAAATAACCTTGTAAAAAATTTAGGCTTACATAGCAAGAGATCGAAGACAGTCAGCGAATTGAACGGCGGGCGCGTATATTTTGATATTCAACATGGCGGACGGACAAATGAAGGCTGTTATTACTGTTTACATGCCCTTAGCTTCGCTACTTTTAAGGATTATTGATTGAAATGTATCCACAAAATCAATTTACCAAGTTTGAAATGATTTAATTGGTGTTACATCAGACTTGGGATATGTGAATATTTTCCTGTACTTCCTTCGATAATTACTTGGAGGTTCCCGCTATTTTTCGAAATTCGGCCTGTTCATCATATATCAAGTACCTAACTTGTTATGGGGAATAGAACTGCCCACTGAAAACACGTTAAAACAATATGGCGACCGTAGTGGATGAAAGCAAACCTCTCGAAGATGCATTTTTCCTCCGTAATGGCTTCATCTCGGCTCGTCTCGCATTTCTGGAAAATGCCACTATTTACATAAAAGACGCACCATGTTATAGAAATTAATTAGAGCCAAGAATAAAATTTTTGCGAGCTTTATATCTTATCTTTTAAGTAAGATCGTGGAAAATTAATTCAATGCAGTTGTTTTCTCGAAGCCGAGTAAAAAATCTATGAAGGTTAGACCTATTTAAAGAAACATTGAGAGAAAAGTGTGGCTAGTTTATGAAATTATTTCAATCAAAAAAGCACCATTTAAAACGACGTTTTCTCATAGTTTACTCAACCAAAACATGGTTCGAACTTGACTTTCTTTACTAAAATCATATAAATTCTGAGTTTTGTGCGGCTAAGCCACAAAATGCAAAACAATGTTATTTTCCCCTCATTTCCTTTATATTTCGCCGCCATGTTAAATTCGAATGTGCGTGCTTTGCGCATGCTTGCGGCCATTTTGGAATCCATGTTGTATGGGATTTCTGGCCATGAAAATTTTCAAAATCTAAAGACCGTGACCGTGCTCCTTTAAAGGGAATTATTTTCTTTTCGAAAATGCTGGCTGACCTATTTGACGCCAAAACCAGCAATTACGACCTTTCCGGAAACCTCAGTGGTTATGATTTTCTCATTGCGAATCTTTAGGCCATGCTTCAGTTACTAAAATCCGAGTGCACTTTTTAATTTACCCCGAAAGCCTAAGGTGAACTACCCTCCACCGAACAGGTATCTACCGAAACTTGTCGTTGGGTGCCCCTGAAAAGTGAATAGCGGCGTGATCGGATGTAACAGAAGGAGAATCAATCGATGACATTCAGAGTCACAGGTATCAACATGAAAGTTGAAATCGCCAACCATTAATAAGCTGCCAGGAATGGTAACGTATTGTTTCAAGAACTACTCAACTCCGATCTTTTTCTTACCATTGCAAGACAGGCAAATGAACAAAGGCCTTGATTCCACTCCTAGTACACATATTTAGTCAAGTGGTCTGTCCAAGTATGGTTCTCAGGCCCCTTTTTGTGCTACTCTTATTATATGACTGGCTCTTTCAGCGGTCAAGATGAATCAATTCTCCTGCTGTGATTGGCTACCCGCGAGGTCAAGAGGGAGCCATCTAAACCGCTCGGGATAGCCCGTTCGTCCCTCGTTTTACTGTCTTTTAATGGCGAAACGAGAAACCGAAGCAAGCAAGAGTATTTCAACGAATGTCCCTGTGTCTCTCAAATGGCGCACTTTTTTTTCTTTATGGGCCCTTGGACCCCCAGCTGCAAAATTCTGGTGAGAACACTGGAAGCTTGACCGGAATTCAGCTGATTGCCACTGTGAACGTAATCGATGCTTGTGATTATTCAAATTAGTAGTAGTAATCGAGACGAATAGTTCTACACCTTTTACCCTTCATTACCAAGAAATAAATTTTCCTTACTGTCAAAAATTCAGTCATAAAAACGAATGTGTAATCTTTGTAGAAAAATATAGAAGTTTGATTTTTGCGTGTTCAATAACAAATCAGTTACATAGTGGAGAACATTCATTAATGTCAATATAGTTTTAATTTAATGGAAACAAAAACTTTTAAGAGAATAGACAAACATTTCACGCATCTTTTTGATAACAGAGGAACAGTTTTCTGTAACTGTAATACAGTATAATGAACAAGTTTTTGCTTTATCCTTCAATATGCTCCCAGTTCAGTCATCGCGGTAGATAGTCGGCATAAACCTACACCACTGAGCACCTTTTCTGGCTTTTACATATTGTGTTCGTATTTCTTCTCTCTACTCTCAGCTGATTTAAAAGAATTTGTTGACGGTAATCTCCTAGAGGAATCAAATGCCGTCTTGCCTCTTCCTGACCATTTAGCTGTTTCTGAACTGCAGGTCGTGAAATTTCAACCTTTATTGTCGCGTTGAGCGAACTGGTGAGAAACTGCTCAACAAAATGTCTTTCGGCGTAATTGAGATTTTATTCGCACAATCGAACATTAACACAAGGGAAATAAATCTTCATAGCCACTAAAGAATGTTATTTTAATTGGTCTTAATGAATCTCCTACTCGATGCAAAAGTCCTTCATGAGTATGCCACAAATTGAAATGTTTCTTTCTTAGTGAAACTAGTTATTCATTACTTTTTGAGGCCCCTTCCCAGAAACGTTTGATGAAAAATAAAACTCCCAAATAAACTCCACACCACCTTAAAGGCCAAATATTTATTTAAAATCATACGTTCACCCACAATTGAGCAACCTTCGGTAACGCACTAAGAAGTGTCAGAAACGCATCCAGCGTTAGAAACTTAAAAGAATCACCAGCTTCTTTCGATTCGCTCTCTGAGTCATTGCCTTCCTCCCCTGAAGAGTAATGCGATTCAACAACACTTAGATAGAATCCAGGAAAACAGAAAACCGTATTCGTAATTAAGGATCAGCAAGCGAAGCAACCACGATACGTCATCAGCTCAGACTGCCTTGCAGGTCTTTCAACATGGCGGCCGAGGGAAGTTCGAACAGAGCGTGGGGCTCATTTTGGAAGAGCAATTTAAAAAACATTTCGCTTGGAGAAAATTTTGTCACTTCACACCTTCTAATTGGTACTTTTAGAACATTTTATGCGATTTTTGTGAAAAGAGTGGAGGTTCCCTTTAACCAATACAGGGTCTTACTTTTCGAGCCGCTTAATTTTCGAGGTCTTAGCTATAGAGGTCTTAGTCTTAGGTCATAGTTTTTGAGAATCCGGCATTCGGTGGAAATTAAGGTCGAAAACGCTGCGGGTCGAATAGATCCCACGAATGAGTCAAGAGACGACCAGGAGGAAGATGAACTTGATCGAAGTTCGCCAGGCTCCAGGTAAGAAATTTCTGCATTTCTTTCCAAACGACAACTTGTTTCTCTGCGCTTGTAAAAATTCCTTCACCATTGAAGCCGTTGAAATACGACGTCAACGCGCACTTTGCGAACACTTTTACAGTTTCCACTGAAGTTACCGAGAGCTCTAAAAGTAATTTGGACCGAATCCGCCGCAGCCAGGCCAAACACACGGGTGCATATACTTGGAATTGAAATTGATCGAAGTTTGTGTGTATCAGCCAAGCGAAGACCAGCTTCCAAACACGTTTGGGGATGTTGCTTGTCTGAGGAACCTGGAATTAGAAAATGGTGTGAATGACGTTAAGCATGACACGAGATTTAGGACATATTTTTGGGAAAACGGCTTAAAATGACAGAGAGAAAGATGTCGGTTTTGTAGCATAAAGGTCCTTTAAGTTTACACCAGAATAAAATCGCCAGCGACGTGGAAGACAGGTCCTTTGCTAAGTGGCGAATTTGCCGAAAATGACAAATTCGTCGAAATTGCCAGTGACTTGGAAGAGAGGGGCATTCAAACTCGCCGCTTTCCAAGGGGCCCCTTTTTCCTTCTCATTTGCATTTGCCTCCAAGTCGAGGGAGCGCAGTTAATTGATTGATAAGCTTGGTACATCTCGCGCAGGCACAAGTAAACAAAGAAACCGCAACGCTACGACGCTTTCAAGCAATCTCGTACCTCGAATCTTCGTTCCTTACTGCGTGCACGTTTGAGGGAACGAATGACTCTCCAAAGATCCGTTAGGTTTACGTTTCTGAATTGGTTTTTGCAAAAAAGACAAATGGCCGGAAGTAAAACAAAAGTCCAACATGTCTCTTAACGCTAAGAATGCGCAGTGCAACTGGAAGACTGATGGTTTCGGAGTTCTGGGTCAGATCTTTCCAGAGTCGCTTTAATTTTTTTCCGACCGCTGGACAAGGGGAACAAAGACTCTGCGTAAGAGATAAGTTTTCAACTCACGTAACTGTTGTTACAATCCTATCAGATTTCAGACCTTAACGAGATGGTATGTTAAATTCAGTTTACACTCAGGCCTTCAAACACATATTTCAAAGCCACAGGAACCAACAACCTAGTTTATTCCAGCAAAGCAGATCTCAAGTCTCACTTAAGAGCCTAGTGTAAAGACTACCATATATTTTTGACTAGAAAGTTACTTCTATCTCGCCAAGACAAATGTTCTCGTGATCTAATATAAACAAAATTCTCACACCATGTTAACTGAAAATTTACAACAGCAGTGTCAACGGAAATACTAAAGTTTGCAATGTTTCCTGTAACTTGCGTCGTTACGTGACGGTAATGGAAGATGTGCTACATGCGTGCCATAAGAATAGGTTTCAAATATAGTATATTAATATGCAAAATTTGCTGCATTCAAATGTACTTCGATTTTTTTGGCAACCAACATTCAAAGCAATCAAAACCATCATTCACATACAAAAACAAAAAACTCGTACCCGGTTTTCGTTGGAATAATCCAAGAAAAAAATCCTCTACCTTGGTGAGACCCGTTTTCTGCTCCTGTAAGTTTAACACTTTTTTCATCCTCCGCAAGGGCAAGTTCTAAGAACGTTCACCCCTAAACTTTCCACTCAAATGGCCGGTTTGCGTAAACGATAGTCATCTCCTGGTCGGGGAAATCGTTCAAAGGGACATTTAAACAATTGAATCACACATCTTGGTTGCCATTAATTCCCAACTTAGCATGAATCTGGTTCCGAACAACCGGTCGCCTTTAACTGTACCAAAGATTTATTCCGACATTTGATGGCAATACCTATTTTCGGGCATAAATGATACTTAATTACCCGGGCTGCGCGCGTCTCGCGCGGCGCCCGGGTCTTAAACTACCGACGATTATTCTTTTTCGTCGTCGAGTATCATCCACAAATGGCACTTCCGGCGTTTCTGCGCAAGCGCTAACTATTTTTAACAACAGTGATGCGTGTTGTCACGTACGGGAAAATGTCGATTCATCTTGTGGCTTTTGAAGTCTGAACAAACAATATGTTAAGAGAAGTGTCTATGCGAATGTTTGCAAGTTCAACGGCGAGAAGAAAGCTTTTAACATGAGTAAACTTAATGGCAGATGGACTGCTTCAGGAGATTGCGAGTAGTCTCTAATTTTGGCGACGGATTTTGGGGCCACGTGCGCGCGCGAAGTTGCGAGGAGACGCGACGCGAGGGGAGCGCCAAAAATTAGAGACTACAGACAAAGGGAGTTTGACCTTTCCCCGCCGAGTGATTCGGAAGTGTAAATCTCATATCAACAGCAAGAATGATGCCTGTTGTCACGTATTGGAAAACGTCGATTCACCTTGTGTCTTTGAAGTCTGAACAACTAATATGTTAAGAGAAGTGTCTATACGAATGTTTGCAAGTTCAACAGCGAGAAGAAAGCTTTTAACATGACCAAAATTTAACTCCAGATGGATTGCCGCCGTGTTCCCCGTATCGGGTGTCTGGAGAACTCAGACCTAGAAAACTCAGACCTCAGACCTAGAAAACTCAGCCCCCCCCCCAAGTCTGGAAAACTCAGACCCCCTCAAAACTATACAAATTTTCAAAGTCAAATAAACGTGGACAAAATAAATTATCGCCGTTCAGTGCGCTGAAATGTTACACCGTCTATTTATCGCAGATAACAAACACTTCACGTTATTATAATCGGCTCCGGAGCACGAGACCTAGAATACTCAGACCCCCCCCCCACCCCCCCTCCCCAAACTGGAAAACTCAGACCCCCTCACAACTATACAAATTTTCAAAGTGAAAGAAACGTGGGCAAAATGAATTATCGCCGTTTATGAGGGGTTTGAGTTTTTACAGTTTTGGGGGGGTGGGTCTGAGTTTTCTAGGTCTTGTGCTTTGGAGCCGATTATAATAACATGAGACGACAAAGGAGAAGTGTTTGTAAACAGTTTCACTCTGCTAATTAATTTTCTACTCACATTTCACCGAGACGTACTCCATTAACGTTTATGCGAAAAAATCCTACATCGTTCGATAAGCGTTTCCTTTCTCAAACAATTATCCATCGAAGCGAAAACAAGTGTGCTTAGTTTTTTTTTTGGAATCAATACACTATTTTTATCACCTTGCAAAAGGATAAACCTCTGTGGCCTAAAGGTCACTGTTCTTGCCTGTGACACAGCTAACCCGGGTTTGATGTCTTTTAGCTTTTTTAGTGGTATATATCACGGGCTTTATTTTTCTGTTTCTCTTTTTCTTGTTCTTTTAGAAATATTTTTTACAAGTGTTATAATTACTGTTCTCAATGGTTGAGCTGTATTTTAGAGGAATAAATGTTGATAGGGGTCTAAAGAAATAGACTCCAACACAAGCTAAACACAATGCGTCCGATGTAAGAAAGACAGACTTCCCTCTATTCTTTTGTTTAGCACTAAGTTAGGGATACAATACTGTTTTTTACAAGCCCGGGTTTAGGCTAATTGTAGCCTCTTGTTTAAAACTAACGCGAGATCAAAGCTTTTCTTTTTCCCGTCTGTGCAATCTATGGATCGTTGATCCTGACATGGAAGTAAATTGATTTTGTGGCCACATTGAAGTCACACTAAAAGGTTATAAGGTACTCAGGATAACACTGAGTATCATAAAACACGACAAAGATGGACGGATTTCCTGGATTGTCAACCACCGATTCATACAAAATCTCCGGTCTGGAAGGATTTTTCGGAGGTGGAACGATCATAGAAGAGTTGCCTTTACAATACTGCCCAACCAGGACCCGTGCAAGGTACATGTGGCGTGCCCCACTTCCAGCTCCTGCGTATCCAACTGAGTAAGAGGCGTCTCTGGCAAAGTAGACTCCGCGACCATAGGCCGTCCCTAAAGATTTAATAAACAATGAAAAAAAAAAACCTTGCGTGATTAAAACGACTTTAAAACCTGCCTTAATGAATCAAAACAAATATGCAAGATGTTGAGAAAGAGAAGAAGTAATTAAACGTCAGAGTCTCAAAAGTGACTCAGTCTCCACAGAATATACCAGTAAATAGTCATTCTGCTAGGAGTTCAACCTTATCTATTCAATGAAATGACACAAGCGCAAGCTCTATGGGCCCCTTTTTGGAACATGTTACGAGTATTCTAAAAAAGTAATGCACTTTAAAATCTATGTTGTATCTGTTTCCCAACAATGAAAAATATCCAGATGGCCTAAGAAAAAGCATTTGATCCCATTTAATATTTGGAAGACGGACTTGTTTAATTTTCGAGGTATTCTGATTTTGGAATATACGGAAAATATCGCAAAAACGCGCCCTTACATCGCTTAAATTATTCCGACGCGATAACCCATATCAGCCCTTAGCCTCAGTGTACTTGGGCATTTCTCAGTTGTTCAAATATATATATATACATATATATAAATAGCTGCAGAATAACACAAGAAATGATTTTCGGGCCTTTTTAAGGCTAAATGTTTGTCAGAAGGTGAAGTCGTTCTAACATAGATCGCGTTTTTGTGTAAAAACTGAACGAACGCGTAGAAGCTTAAGAGAAATCTCCAAACAACTTTTAAGGAACCCAAGATCATACTGGTTCAATTTTCACGCTAAAGCTCTGGCTAAACGTGGCAACAATGTTGCGGCAACAAATAACCAGTGATATGGTACAATAACCCTTTGTGGGTTATGAAAATGCTTACAACCCACCATGAGCCCCACAAAAGCTTCTGTTAAATCCTTGTGTGTTGATGTGTTTGATATTTTCACCATCCGTCCCATGGAACAGTTGTCGTTCGTTCTGGTCTCCATAATCTTTATCCATCTTCTGTTTCATTACCATGTAAGACTGATAAAGATGAGGATTTTGTATTCGTTCGATTGTCTGTACGGGCAACTGCATTCCGGCAGTAGTCGCTTGCATCTTGCGCAAGACGTCTTGGTACTCTGAGGAGTCAGGGGCGAGCGGTACCCTACAAACAGTCTCGGACGACGGAATTGGTATCCAGTGCTGAGGGAGCGCAATTCCTGGTACACGATGGAAAAAAACATTGGTATAAATTAACTCTAATCATTGAAAGAAGCGAACACCTCGCCTTCACTCTTTCGTCTAGAAACTTAAATGATTCATTATCAGTCCTCGCTGAAGTGTTCTTTTTTCTGTCTACCAGGCCTGGATAAGTATAACACGTTAAGGAAAGGACAAAGCCTGTACAGCTGCATTTTAATTTTAGCACCAAGAAGGCAAATTGTTCTGACAGGCAATAGACAACATGACTGTCGACGTCAATAAACCAGCCACGAAAGGGATTAAAACAACGTATATTGTCGAGTCTAAGAACCGCAACAAAAACTACCGCAACACATGAGTGATGCAATCTTTAACACAGCGTGTAAACACGCCACACATCACGTGACCAGAAAAGGCCCTAAACCGGAAACGATCATTACAATGATACATTTTGTCTTTTGTTTGAAAGTCGGCGCCAGTCATAGGGGCACCCGAGAGCAATAGTAGTAAAGTTCTGCTAAATAGAATTATAATGAGAACACGCACAGAAAGAAACCCTGATACGCTATTCTTGGTTCTCACATGACGTCATAAAAAAATAAAATTTAAAATTAAACAGACTTTTGTATTTTTAGCTTCGTCACGTATAAGATATTTTAGAAATTTATCTGCTTGCATGTTTTCAGCCCGGTAGTTGCTTAATTTTGAAAATAGAGCAGTTTGAATTTTAGGTTTTTTCACAGTGCGTGACATAAGCATGTCTGCTCACAGGCATGTCACGTACACGAAAAACATCGATTCAGCTTGTGCTTTTGAAGGGAAACAAGGGTCTAGAAAAATTTCACCTAAAACGAAAGTTCACACGATGAAATAACTGATAATAACATTGATTTGACTTTGCCGGTAATCGAGGACAAAAATTTGATTTTTTCTTCCCGTGGGACATAAATAAATAAATAAATAAATAAATAAATAAATAAATAATAATAATAATAATAATAATAATAATAATAATAATAATAATAATAATAATAATAATTGTCGAGAAGACCAGCAGGATATGCCATATCATTGACGTAGCATGCCCCGGTGACTGCAGAATCAGAGTGAAAGAGGAGGAAAAGGTCAGCAAATATCGTGATCTACTCTTTGAAATCAAAACCCTCTGGAAGCGGAAAAAGGTTACCACTACACCAATTGTTATAACAGCATTGGGGACCTATACAGACAGACTGGAAAAATACCTAGAGGATATCCATGTCGGGCTTCAAGCCCACACAATGCAGAAGACCGTGCTGTTAGGCTCAGCCCTAACAGAGATTCAAAAGAGATTCAAAAGACAGAGATTCAAAAGATCTGCATGCTGGGATCTGCGCGAATCCTTAGAAAGGTGCTCAGTGCATGACAGAATGATTGACTTGAGTGACTGACGCTGTAGGTGCATGGTTTGCGCCCGGGTGATGCACAAAAAGAACACCAGCAAAGACTGTGATAAAAGAGACAATAATAATAATAATAATGAAAAAAGCTCATGCGTTCGTCACGTATAAAGAGCAGAATGCATGAGATTGATCAACACAGATCGGACACGTATAAGCACCGTATGTAATCAACCAGTCACAGTCATTTACTTGGAGAAACAATGAAACACAACAATAAAAATCAAAAACTATGTCCTACAATAAACAAAAATAAAAAAAATCTGGGACAACATGAGTGCTGCCGAAGCGGTGGCGGTGGTGTTTCTCGGCAAATACATGAGTAGAGCCCCAAACGGGGGGGGGGGGGGGGGGGAGGTGGTACTCCCAGACTCCCAGAAAAATTGGGTGTCTAAAACCCTAACCCTATTTCAGACCAAAATCTGCGATTTTCCCTACCCTATTTCAGACCTATTTCACGTACACGGTTGCCGTAAACGCATTAAAAAGACAAACAGAAGGGCTGTTGTTGATGGTCTTTTAGCCTATGGTGAAGAGGTAGCTTCTTCGAAAAATCATATCACATTCAAGACTGGAGTGCACAAATCGATACCCTATTTCAGACCAAAAACGGCTAAGATCCATACCCTTCGGGGCTGCACATACCTATATACCCAGATAAGGGAGTATACCCCCCCCCTTCCCCGGGAGTAGAACACACAAGAAGTGTGTTGTTTGGGATTTCAAAGACAAAAAAAAATTGGGTCGTAAAACCACAGAAATGCCCCCAGCCCCCAACCTCCCCCTCACCCTCCTCCATCAAGAAAATAAATAAATAAAATAGACTGGGTGCGAGCGCTGTAATGTAAGTCACTTACAGTAATCTTTGATCATATTTTCATTAACCCCTACACAGGGGTCACGTGACAAACGCATGAGCGCATTATTATTATTATTATTTTCATTATTATCATTGTTATTATTATTATTATTATTATTATTATTATTATTGAGAATGCTATTTCTGGGGAACTCTAGCCAAAGCTTGGAGTACTGAGCCAAGAAGTGTTTATCAGTTTTGTAGTCGACATTATTCATTTTATTACCAAAAACGATGTTTTAGACTTTTTACAAAGGAAGTTTTTTTTAGCCTAGTTTTTTTTTGACACATTTTTTGAAGCATTTTCTAAAATAAACATCGATTAACAAAGTTAATTAAAAAATATATTATTATTATTATTATTATTATTATTATTATTATTACTATTTATTTATTATTTTTTTTAATTTAATTTTTTGGTGGTAGCCCATAGGGTGGCCCAGGTTTTGTGCACACCCGTCCCATTGGCAAACGCAGATTCCGCCATCTTGCCTTCGACATCTGACAGCAAAGGAAACTGGGGGAGCCGAGCGTCTCACCGAAATGAAATGCCAAATGGAACAGAAAATTTCCGATAATTCCGATATTTCGGGAAAATGGACAACCTCGAGAGGTTGACCAAAATGTTCGAGATGAACTTTCCGGAAATTACCGTTCCATTTACCTCTGAAACGAAAATTCCGGAATTTTTGACCAAATGGATCGCGCCCGTAAACAGTGATAAGGATGGTGAGAACGATTCGATTCTAGAGCTAGATATCTCTTTAAATGTGGCAATACAACCGTTTATATTTGAACCACAAAACGGCTGTTCCTCAGAAGAAGAAGTTGACTTCAGTATGGCTCAAGGTCAAGAAGAAACAGAAGAAACTGAAGCCGAGCGTGCAATTCCATGGATGGAGCCTCGTGGCCGATCACGAATAGTGTATCTGCGGCAATTGCCAGGTTATGTCTACAGAAACAGAAAGCATTTGCTAGCAGGAGATGGCCGTTCTGGGGGACCGACTTTAAAAAGTCAACTATTTCAATAACCGAACGTGTAGGATTATAATCGCACAATATGCTCACCAGGCGAACAGGCGAAGCTTTACTAGTAATGAGAATGCTGCACAGATACATAACAGAACACGAGTCTTTTCAACTTATTTGTTTGTTAGCGGATGTTTTAAGGACTGCTAGCGCTCTTGTCGGACTTAATCATGTGCGCGGTGATCCACTAGAAGGTCCCCATAGAATGCACCGTAAGGGTTTACAACAGAGTAATTTCGTGATGTATAAAATCTACTTAATTAAGCCATGCCCACAAATAAATTCCTATTTTCCCACACTACCAACTGAACCAAGAAAAAAATTGTTGCTTATTTAAGAAATTTCTTAAAAGGGCGATATAAATATGCTTTGCGTGTTTGATTTTGTGAACATTTCCTCCCGAGAGCGGGCTGCTGTGCACAGGTTAAAATACTATAGTCTGGACTTCGCTACAGGAACTCGAATGTTTTGATTTTGAAGCATGAGATTAGCTGCCTACCGACAGTTGACGTGTTGGAAATACAACTGTACAACAGCCCTGGAAAAGGGAATAGACGGGTGATTCCTTCTTGCGTTGTCTCGGCAATCCAAAATGAATGTCCAGAAGAAGGCGGTAATAATACGGGCTTTAAAGATGCGATGCCAAGGAAAATGATTCTTTGCTGGGATAATAATTTGCAACACTGACTTGAACCTGCGCTGGCTGCGTATCTATACAAAAATAAATGAAACCGACGGGAACTTAACTCCCTTAAAGCTCCCTTCTTTGAAAATCGAAGGATAAATTCTAGAGTACATACTAAAGGCATTATTTATGTATTACGTGCTGAAAATGGAAGGGACAGCTTCAACAAATCATCTGTCAAATAGTAACTTCCTTCTTCTCCCCTTTCTTCCGAGTAGCTGTGCCTGTAAGGTAATTAATTAACAAGGGACGATTACATTTATTATTACGCACCCCGCCAAACGTGGAAGGCAATGACCTCACGGTATAGTCCTGGTATGAAACTAAAATGGCTATTGCTGTGAATGTAGATAATTACTTTCTCACTATTCGGACAATGAAATAACGGCTGCAGACATTGTATGCCGGTACGCTAGCGTGACAAAATACACACGGCTTACTATGAGTTCGTGTGTCCAAAAAATGGAGAAAACCGTTCACTATAGTAAAGAAAACAGAAGAGGAAAGCGAGGAACTCCATAGTAAGCACATTTTTATTAAAGGCAGCAAACACGAATGAAAACAATCTCACGTACCTGAAGATCTCGCGTGTAGTCCTCTGATGTAACTTGAATTGGTCGGAACTGTCAAAGCAGTTCTAGGCGGTAATTTACACTTACGTTTTTATTTTTGCGAGCCACAATCTTCTCATTCTTTCATACGAAGGTCGCACATGAAAGGTAATCCGTCCTTTAGCATACAGTACAATACAATACAATACAAATTTATTGTCAACTCCCCATGGGGGCTTTTCAGAGACAAGTATTAATAGTAAAGGTAAACAAAAAAAAATCACAAATTGATTATCAATAAACTATTAAGAAACTATTTACATATAAATTTATGGCATTAAAAACTATTTACATATAAATTTATGACATTAAAAATTGATTTAAAAGGAAAGCTTTCATTTTACGTTTAAAAATGATAAGAGATTCGCTTAATTTAAAGTGGGGTTTTAACGCATTCCACAATATTACAGTTCTGTAATAAAAAGATCTCTGTCCCGACTTGGTTTTAAAAAGCGGTATATTAAGCTGGGAAGATGATCTGGTCGTCCGACCACTAATATTCCCTCTAGAGATAAAATTTGAAATAAGGTAGTTTGGTCGGCTGACCTGTCATAAGTGTTGTTACAGCTAACAGCAAGATATTGAATCAAAATGACTCAATCTTCACAGAAATCCTCTGTTTGCCAAAGATCAGCTTGTCTAATGTTACGTCACAGCCTAGATATCATTTCTGAGTTCAAAGATGGCGGCCTTGTGCTCTCAAAAGCGGCAATTTAGCGCGATTTCAAAGTCATCTGAATAGAATTCAGAACGGCGCTTAACCAAACGAATACCAGATTTGAGATCCGGTGTACATGGCCTTTCATTTAAGGCAACATTTTTCTAGACCGTGGTTTCCCTTTGAGGTTTGAAAAGCCAACATGACAGGAGAAGCTTCTTTGTGAATGTTTGCAAGCTCAAAAGAGAGAAGAATGCCTTTGAGATAGCCAAAGTAAATTCCAGATGTTTTAACACTTTTCCGGCCATCATATTTGTGCCCCTCAGAGGGACACTAACATGGCGTGTCCATACTAAACTCTATAATTTTGAGTGGTACATTTTGCCGAATAGCTCGAGTACGGGATATCGCACGGCCCTGAGACTTTGGCATGTTGTTTATTTATTACTCTTCTAAAACATCTCAATTTCTTGAATTTAAATACAATGGTAGATGGTTTTATCTTTTTACTTGCGTGACTGAAAACCAAGAATAGTACAGTCAGCTTAGTGCTACTGAAAGATAAGATTACCTTCGTAATTTTGGGCAGTGAACTTGGTTATAGTAAGAGAACATAAGAAGCAAACTTCATATGGTCGGTTTGCTTGTTATTACAAGACTTCGTACTTGAAAATTCAGAATGAATTGAAAAAAGTTTTCAGTGACTTGGAGTTTTAGCTACGACAATGGTGATATACTATTTGTCACAATGTCACTAGTTAGATCGCGCAGAAAAGCGCAGATTCCAAGAAAGAATACGCTGAAGGTCGCTGAATCTTCCACCTGTAAAATCTCAGTTTCGAAACATAGCATTATCCGACTGGTAACGAGGATTAGATTCCGGCTGGAGGCTAGAAATGTAATCTAAGCAATCTTGCGACAAACGTACCATCCTTTATCATTATTAAAACCAAGCCGCATTCATACAAGCGCAATTCAGGAAATTATTTTTTAACCCTTCAAGGAAATATTCAAGGAAGGTAAGTTAAAACAAATGCTTTTTCCCACGGATTTCATGAAAGAACACGCGTCGAGTGTCAGTTAATGTACATGAACAAAAGACATACTTCTCGTTTAAACTATGCTCGGGGCAACTACGATTTCGTGCCACTGACCTTCTTCAACTCCTTTCACTTTCCTGGAAAGTGTTATTGTCTCCCTGTTCCACCGTCCTTGTCCAGTTTTACTTTTTAAATCGATGACAAACTCATCTGCTAGCAAAGATACTAGTACTGTGGCTTGTTCTTTGTTGTACGCCATCTCTATCTTTGCGTTTGTTTTCGGACCGAACACCATTTTGGCTCCCTGTATCTCATAGCTCCATTCTATGTTCTTTGAAACCAACAGCGTGTTAATCTCGTGCCAGATCTCCCCGACCATACCCGGCACTTCAGTGGGATCACCACGGACCACAATGCGATCCACATCTGCCTCGATTCCAAGACTGACGTCACGGTCTTTCGCTTTCTTTCTTAGAGTGTCTATCTGTTTCTGGGAAAGCTGACTAATGGTGTCGTTTTCGACTTTCTGCGTCGTACAGGCTGAGGAGAAACCTTTCATCAGGGAATCCACCGCTTTCTTGACGCTTGCTTTGTCCTTCCCTGTCACGGAAATTTTCATAAAGTGGCCATTCGTTACAGTCAAACCACTCCTGCGTGTTCTTCGCTGCCTAGTGACTGTTTCGTCTGAAGATGAATCACTATCTCGTTCATCCACATCTTGTACTGCCGCTTGTCCTTGTTGTGCTTGTACGAATTTCTGCATCATTGAAGATTGAAATACGACAACGCGCACTCTGCGAACGCTCTTGCAATTCCCACTGAAGTTGTTGAGGGCCTGAAACGTGAGTTGGGCTGAGTCCGCTGCAGCCAGGCCATAACCACCGGTGCCTACACTGGGAATTGAAACTGAGCGAAGGTTGTGTGTATCAGCCAGGCGAAGGCCAGCTTCCAAACATGTTTGAAGATGCTGCTTGTATTTGGAACCTGGAATAATGAAAAACTGTGAACGAACTTCGAAACTACAAACTAATGAGAAATTTAGGACTGTTTTTGTTAAAAGAACAACCCTAAAGCTCAAGGAAAAATAATTCAATATTATGGACAACGCTTTGAAATGAAAGAGCTGAAATATCAGACTTACACCAACCGGGACGAGATGAAATGCATATGTGCTTGAAACAGGAATGAGTATTTTGAATGAATCCCAGAGAAGCAATCGTCCAAGAAGGAAGCAAACCCAGATATTAAGATAGCCCTAATATGTGTTCAAATCCTATTTACGATCTTTATAGTACATTCACCACTCACGCCTTGACGTGACTGAATGGCTCATGTGTTGCAATGACTCTAAGAGCAATGCCGGAGAGGGTTTTTTCTCCTGGCAGGGCGCCTTCCAAGACGGACAGCTCATATAGTAGGGTCCAGACAAAAGATAGTCTCTTGGTCCTCCAGGACTGGGGGTTGAGCTTCATGAGGATAACAACCTCATCCGGTAAAAATAACGTTTTACCAAAACTAGTGGGAAATTCAACAAAGTTACTCAATTCTGATTAGTTTGAAAGGCCTAGCCTAAAAGCCTAAATGCTCGTCCAATTTCTAGAATTTTCAAAATCACTCGTATACCCACTAATCCCGATTTCCTGTACAGAAATAAAAGATATAGCTAAAAGGAGAAAACAAAACAAACCTGGAATAATGTGAATGATGTTCGGCACAGCTAAGCCTCCTCCACTTGTTATCACTGCTGATCCCTCAGTTTGTTGTCCCAGTTGACTGCATTCTTGTTGGATCTGTGCACCGCCGGCTGCTAAGATGGCTTTACTTACTTCTCCAGCGTCGCTCATGTTCATGTTGGTGCTGTTGATATTTATAATGGCGTCGGTTTTCTCTTTAGTCAAGTCTCCGTTTACGACTTCAATGCTGAGACCTGTATTTTTGCTGATACGAGGTCTGACCACGCCTTGATTAGACAGCAGCGGGTGTCTCTGCTGCTCCTGTTGAAATGCTGGTAACATCTGAGCTTGGAAGACTACAATCCTGACCTTGCGAATTGTGTTAAAATAGACGCTGAAGTTGCTAAGAGCTTGAAAGGTAAGACTCGCTGAATCCATCGCAGACATTCCATAGATTCCAGTTCCTACCGCTGGGAAAGAAATGGATTTAATACCCCTTGATTCTGCGAGACGCAGGCACTTTTCCACGCACTGCTGAAGGTGGGTCTTGTCCGTGGACTCTGGGATCATATGTATGATATGACTTATTCCTCGTGCTATCAGATTTCCACTACTGGTCATCAGCACTGACCCACCTGCCTGCCGTCCAAGACGAGTGCACTCATCCTGCACACCGCTAGCCTTTTTCACCGCCTTGCTCAACGCGCCAGCACTTTCCATATTCATGTCTTTGCTATTGATATTCACAATAGCGTCAGTTGTTTCATGGCACAGGTCTCCTTGCACAACGTCAATACTCAGACGGCCTGTTGGTTTTGCTGGTGTGCTAAGACCGAACTTGGAAGGAATATTCCTAGAAAACCCACTCAAAGAGTGTCTCGGACGGAGCTTCTGCTGGGATTGCAAGGTAGCCATCTCTTGTCCAAAGGCAGTGATCAATGTCTGATCTTGCTGATACACTACAAATCGGATATCTTTCACAGTGGACAAAGGATTATTCTGACAAAAGCTGATGACTTCATCCAGCATGATTCGTGAAGTTTCTTTGGGTGGAAATTGCAGGTTTCCGGCGCCAATGACAGGAAATGCTATGGACGTCCCGCCCAGCTCTTCACCCTTTTGAAGACACTTCTGGACGATGTTTCGTAAAACCTTGAACAAAAACAAGAATATAGATTTTTTAGGAATTGAAAAGAGGAGTGGAACTGGATAATGGCACACGATTGCACAACACTACCATGTTGAACGTTATAGTTGTACTTTCATAGCGGCATCAACAGCAACAAAGGGAATTCCACGCGCAGTATACTAGAGCTCTTGCCAACTCCAAGTCAACTAATTATAATCGGTTACATTTAGATCTAGACTATGAACAATCCACTTTTTTTCTAGGCGCATTTCTGCGATTTGCGCCCAGCCATCTATGCCCACAATACTTTTGTCACTCTACCCAGATTTCGCTTTCAAATAATCAAAGATCGAGGCTACAATTATATCTACCTCGACAGGGGTACGATTTTAGCGGAAAAAAAATAGAGGAACTGTTCACAGCTGAGATTAAATACGTAACCGTGATTATTGTAAACACTCACAGTTTCACCATTTCCTCCACGTCCATTCCAGTTGCAGCAGTTCGTATGAATCACGTGATTGCAGGCCAAGGTGCCGGATCCAGGAGTGACTGTGATGTCACCAGTGTTTGGATTCGCGAAGCGCTGTATCATTGCCTGTCCACCCGCTGTGATGATCGCTTGAGAGCATGCGCCTTGTGAGCTCACCAGTATGTCAGCCTGCAATTAAATCACAGAAAGACCTGATTATAAAGAGAATTGTTATGGTCAGGGTTAATTTCTTGCTGGCATGAGAAAAGAACGTCTCAAAGTCAAAGTTGTTGAAAAAAGGAAGGTTTTTCAATAAAGAGATAACTGCAAAGCCACGCCACTGCAGAAAAGAAAACTGCTTTACCTTTACGGACAGACGGAAAAAGACCACGTGATGGAAACGGTGTGACATATGAACTCAAATGTACTATCTGCAATGTTATTATATTGGTACGCAGGTAGTAGGTAATACTTTATTTAAAATGTTCAAATCAAAAGAGAAGCACGCTAGCCCTAACAACACTGGGCTGGACAGGTTTCCTTGGAGGGCGTGTTGACACATAAAAAACCGTATATTAAATTGCTAAAACTAATACTTAAATTACTAGAATTATTTTTGCTACTGTTACGACTATTATTACAGAAAAACAGATAAAAGTTAATAACTACTATAAACATGAACATATTGGCGCAACCCAACTATTTCCTAATAAGCTTCTTAAATGAAGGGATTGACTCAGTGAGTTTATTTGCTTCATTCGAGAGCGGGTTCGAAAGCATGGCACCGTTAAATTAAAACGTCTTTTTAGAAACTCTCTTTTCGGTTTAGGAGGTCAGATTAGTAGCCCTATTAAGTAGATGGTAATTGGCCTGATTAACATTCCTTCTAACAAAAGAGTTCCTATAGTAAGGGCGAGGGCAGTGTAGTCATTTACGTTTCATACTTTAAAACTGACTTTGCATAGCGCCGTCTATTATCAAGTGTTTCCCAAGAAAGAGAGTTAATTAAGTCTAAAGAGCGAATGTCATAATTGGTTCCCGTGAGAACTCTAGCAGCATGTGCCTGGAATCTTTGCAACTTATCTTTCAATATTTTGCGCAGGCGTCCCACAGAAGAGAACAGTATTCAAAATATGGCTGAACTAAGCCCTTATAGACTGTTTCCAGAGTAGGTACGTGAAAAAATTCTTGATGCGCCGCATGGCTCCTATACCCGTGCTAAACTTTGTACAAATCATATCGACATGACAGTCCCAGTGCACTGTTTCGGGTTTATAGGTTCATTATGTACCACAGCAGGTTACTCACAGGTTGCTTTATGTGGGGGAAACGTGAAGGAGTGTGTATACTAGACTAATGGAACAGGTGAAATCACTCAACGCCAAGGATGGAACGGTTAGCCCAATAGAAACATTGCAGCAAGAAACATGGAAACAATGTACAGAGCTTCCAGGTGAACGTCGGACACCTTTTCAAATGATGCCACATTGGGGAAAGTCTCTTAGAATGTCAGAATGAATCGAATCCCGGAATGATCGCTGATGAATTCAAAGAATGAATGAAACTAAGTTCACACTGTTCAAGCAGTAATTGGAAGCGATGATGCGAGACTGTTCACATGAAGTGCTTTTAGGGCGTGGGAGTTATTTGTCTTGATCTGTTTTATCGAGGGCGGGAACAATTATTTATTTAACATGGTGTGCACCTGAAGAGGCTGAAAAAGCTAAATTTATTTTTGAGGGCGTCGAACGAACATGAATACATAGATATTTGTTATGAAAGGTGTTCGTCATCGTGGTTTCAAATGATAGCTGAGTTATTCTTTTGTCTCACGATTGAGTCAAAAAGATGTGGATCGCGACGCTTCGACCGCTATACTGCTGGTCTTCATCAGGCGATGGTGTCGACTGGCTGCGTGTGAGTATAAGAAGCACCATGGCTGGTGGTGATTGGTGCGTTTCGATCCTCGCTTAGGCTGTTGTTGATTGGAGGGTTTCGATCCTTGTCGTTCAGACTAGAAATTGTTCCCTCAGCGGTCCGCTTTGGTACTGATCGGCTGTTGTGGTGTTTGATCGTGGGCATCCACGCTTCAGGAATTTCAATTCCACTGTCCCTGTTAATGTTGTAAATCTGTAAAACGCGGTATTGTCAAGTGCCTGTACGATCGATCTAAACACCTCATAACAAAACATCAGTTATCTCTCATGAAAAAGAAACACCTCTCATCGGTCCTTGTTTCCAACGGTTATCCGTTTTCGTTTGTAAAAAATCTTATGAAAACCAAGGGACGAACAACCACTAAAGCACCTGAACCCGAAATTAAATCTACTGTGGTTCTGCCATACGTCAAAGGCACATCGGAGGCTCTTCGCCGTTGCCTACAACAACAAGGCATACGGACTGTTTTCAGATCTGACACAACTCTTAGATCCCACCTAGTGCGACCTAAGGACATTGTCGATCCAGTAAAACAAGACGGAGTAGTCTACAAGATTCCCTGCGAATGTGGTAAGGTTTATATTGGAGAGACGGGAAGATCTATGCATGAACGGATTAAGGAACCCAATCCTCCGCCGTTTCAGAACATAACAACGCGACCGGACATTATCCGCTCTGGGACGAAGTTAAATTTATTGACCGAGACCCACATTGGTACACCCGTAGGGTTAAAGAGGCTATTCACATAAGACTTCACCCTAACAACATCAACAGGGACAGTGGGCTGGAGAGAATTGAAATTCCTGAAGCGTGGATGCCCACGACCAAACACCACAACAGCCGATCAGTACCAAAGCGGACCGCTGAGGGAACAATTTCTAGTCTGAACGACAAGGATCTAAATCCTCCAATCGACAACAGCCTAAGCGAGGATCGAAACGCACCAATCACCACCAGCCATGGTGCTTCTTATACTCACACGCAGCCAGTCGACACCATCGCCTGATGAAGACCAGCAGTATAGCGGTCAAAACGTCGCGATCCACATCTTTTTGACTCAATCGTGAGACAAAAGATTAACTCAGCTATCACATAGATATTTGTTATATTTCTTTTTGTATTTTTCTAATCCTTTCCTTGCCTCGACGATGAAAATTGCTGGCGAAACAAAAAAGATCGCGCCAAGGCAAAGAAATCAGTTTTGGTACACGGATAGAAGACTTTCCATTTTTCACTCAAGATAAACTAAATTACGATAAAGTGAATTTTTAGATTGTTAAATAGATTTACTTGAACTTACTTTCTCAGTCTGGATGTATCCCGCTTTCCACGAAATTTTGTGGCCATTTGTGGTGAGCAAGACAAAGGGATCAGTGCTACGTACAACTGCTTCTTTTTCTTGATCATCGTCACTACTGCCGCGCCCGGAAGCATAGTGCTCATCGCCGTCATCACTGCTTGCTGCGTCAGATTCCGCAGCAGCTCCTGCATCTCCAGTGCGCATGCCTTCTTGCTTTTTGTGAAAGTTTCTTTCGACATAGATGGCGCAGGCGTAGTCCTTTTCCACCGATTTCACCAGATGGTCACCTTTACCGCTTGTCAAGTATTTCCTCAGACCTGTCTGCTTTACTTCAAACACCTTTGAGTCGGTCCCTGCCAAGAGGTCGTTCAGCATTCTTCTTGAACGTTTAAGCCCCTCTTTATTGCCAGAAATTACAAAATCATCATCACCACTTCCATTTTGAATCTTCACTTTACAGTTAGCTAGTTGCGTTTCTATCGAGCGCAAGTCATTCTGACGATGCTCAGAGAGATACCTTCTATAAAGTTTAGAAGGACAAGTGAATCGCTCCGTCTGAATGCAATATGATTCCTCCAATTTTGCTTTTAATTGACCTTCAAACTTTTCTCCGTCTGAGCTCAGGGAAACAACTCTTAAAGCAAAAGCGTCATCGATTGGTTTGATCAGCGGTGGATCAATTCCGAGGCACGCTTTAATATTGGACAACCGTGTCTTCACTTCTTCCCAGAAATCTTTATTGACCTTAACATCACGCGTCGTAAATTTGCCAAGTTGGTTTTGGACTTCGTCAATGCAATCTGACTGCCATGAATCGCTTTTGTCTTCACCACGATACACTATAACTGCCGTTTTATTCTTCGGCTTCCAATTTATTTCACTCTTCTTTGCTGCCAATGCCTTCTTCAGTCGATCATGATGTGACGTAGATGTGACGTACTCCATTACATCCGGGTTCACAGCGATGTGCAGCTGCTTTGTTTTAGGTTCAGACCGCTGACTCACAGAATTCTTATTAGCGCCGTCTCCTACTGCCGCATTATCTGAATCGTCTTTGTTGTTTCCTTCTAGAAACTCACGGTAGATTCTGAGGGAAAGTTTTGCGTTGTTTAAGACATGTGGTCGCTCTTGCTGTCTGGCCAAAACTCTTTCCATATCTGTAAGTGAAACGATAAATCGATCAATAAACGTTTTTCGGTTTTGTTTTGCTAAATGATCAGGGAATAAGTGTAGAATCATGTGAGGCAATGTGAGTCACTAGCAAATGTACATCGTCGAGTAGAATAATGTGTTGCAGAAAAATAAACTGAAAGAGGAAGAAGTGCTGATTGAGGATGAAGCCACCTGGCGTTGTTGTCGTCATTATGATGTTTAAAATGTCAAGGGTTTAATTTTCTATATTTCCTGCCTTTTCTTCCTTAATTTGGTTTAATTCTGCCGCTGTACCTTGGCTTCTTATTGCTAAATCAATAAAACATCGAAGGCGCAGTATTTCGACGGAAATCAGCCCAACAGGAAGGCAAGACACTTACGGGCGTATACTGTACTAATCATTGCCGCTGAACAATTACACACTTTGTTCAATTTTTGCAATTTTTTGCAATTGAACAACAGGGACTAACTGGACTGATCGGAAGATAGCACAAGCTAATCTAGGCGGATCAGTCATTTATACAGAAGTAGATGAAACATTATGTAACAATTAAGCAATTTTAATTAATTTCTTCTTTTCCTCAAAGTTTCTTTGGACGAAAACGAGAAACTAATAGGTTTCTAACCTCTTGGATCTTGAAACACCACCACAGCTCTACCACTGTTCGGCTGAAACTGCACCTTTGACACAGGGCCCCCACTATTTCTTTGACTCTCAAAGTATAGCTTAATGGCATCATGGGTAGTGTTGTCGGAGATGCCGTTGACAAGGATGCTTGTGCAAACAGAAACTCGTTCGATGGAGACTTGCGAGGAGTCCAGGTGCCTCCGATCGCCTTTCGCCTTGATTTTGCTGAAATCTAGAAATTGAATTGAAAATAAATTGTTAAATCGGAAGGGAAAATAAATACTATAAATCTCGATAATGCAACAATCATGCTCTCGTATCACAATGTTGTCACGGACAGTGCTTTTTTATATGGACTGTATGACTGATTACGACTTGTGAAGAAATGTCACGAACCAATCAGAAGACAAGAGAGTCTAGAATGGGATACTTTATACAGTGAAAGAGCGTCATAGCCGGCATTGCACAGAGAGTATGCGTATTAGCAATAGCAGGTACCGTCCTTAAACAAAAGTCAGTCACCATATCAACTTTCAATTGCTTGTTAGCAGGCACCTTATTGTAGTATGTGGCATTAGAAGAGCGCGGGAGAGAACAAATTAGGTGAGCCGAGCCCCTACTCCAGGCCTCGCTCGCTCGCCGATGTTTTACCCTTAACGGTCCCTTAGGCATGGTGTTAGCAATGAGTTATAGCTAGTGTTACGTTCTATGCAAGCTGACAGCGTGAGGGAACTCAAAGGGATGGCACAATTGCAAAATATTACAAAAGACAGTGGCCTTTGATAGTAAACAGACGATAAACTATTTGACGTCTGACTGTTGACCCTATCAAGACTCAAATACGTACCTTTTATGCGATCAGCCATTGTGACCAGAGCCTTGCTTTTCCCCAGTCTTGATACTTCCTTCACCTCCTCACCGGTCAATGCCTCAATGAAGTTTAAGACGCTCTCATCAGTGGTCTTTTCACTGAGACCACAAACCACTAATTTACATTGCTCAAACCGAGATTCAAATCCATCTTCTCTTCGAGGGATCTGATCAAGCGAATTCTTTGTCGACAGCAAGCTCGCCAGAAGCTTCAGGAAGATATGGACGACCCACCCGATACATCCATGACATCCAAGCCACACTTTGCTCAGCAGCGTCATGAAAATGGAGACAGGATCTATCTCTTCTTCCTCGACTTTGCCAGACGCAGTAGCTTCCTCATATGAAAAGCTGTCCTTGTCTTTGCTCTTCGCCTTTCTTGCGTCTTCATCGAAACTCTCGTCTTCCTCTTCAAAATGTTGGTCGTCCTCCTCTTCGAATCCACCGTAATCCTCTGTAATTCATAAGCAATATTTAGCAGGGCTTCGATCTACGTCAAAGACAAATATTTTGTGCCTCGTCATCTTTATGTTTCTTTCACCAGGAAACAAAGCTTTACAACTATTTACATTCATGCGATCAAATAGTCGTAGCAGCCTAAAGTTCAAGTATTCTCAAAATACCAGAAACCGATCCTTCACTTTGCTTTTCAGTTTTTAAGTATTAAATGAGATATAAATATGCCACCTTACAAATTCTGAAGAAAAATTAAGAATGCTGCGCTGATTATGTTTTTAGGCGACATTTACTTATTATGATGAGTACTATAGAACCAGGTTTTTCTTTTGCCTCCTGTTTAGCTCCTTTGTTTCTGAGCTTATTTATGCATGGAAATTTATTTTATTATATTGATGAGAACTAAGATGTGTTGGAGACAATGATTTACTCTAAGCGTCGTTTTAATAAAGGAAGTTGAAACTTAGGGGCTGTTTACATGGACGGTGGAAGGATCTAGCACTAGGCAGATCCTAGAAGGTGGATTATCCTAACGCCATATCTTTTCTGTATTCAGTTTACAGGCAAAAGGTTTTACTTGGCTCTAGTGCTAGGATCTTTCTAGATCTTGCGATAGGATCTTCTTATCTGATAGATACTAGCGCTAAGAAGATCCTTGCACCACGTAAACTACTTTCGCTAGGAAGATCCTGGTACTAGGGACAAAACAAAGAAAAACAAACGTGACAGCGGCGAGACGTCCGACAACTTTGTCTGGCGTAAGCATGGGATCATGGGGGACTTGATCCCATACTAGATCCACATACGTTTACTGCACACCGCAAACCGCAGGCAGTCACGTGACTAGTGCGTGCCGTTCCGTTCGCAGTTATTTTTTGATGCCGCTTTAAGTCAGTATGTAGGTTTTCCCGTAAGTAATTTACCTCTGCTTTTCCTGGCCAGGGATTTGCGCGATTCCTGACGTATGTAGATTTCAGATTTACAAAAACTCTCTTTATCTTTCGTTTCATGTGGAATAAGGCAACAAAAAGGCAATGACTTTATTAAGTCGTGAATGCGCGCAAGCGCAATCAACTACTTATCGCTGTCTGCTGGAAAAAAATAATGGTGGGTTTTGGTGGAAACTCCTTGGGTAACCTGGCCATATTCTGTGAACTAGAAAATTTCATTCCCTAACTCGTGAATTCCACGGTATTGAACTTTCACGCGAAAAACCGATATCGCAGGAATCACTTCTCGATTCGTGCGCCAGTTGCAGATATCGGGTTTTCAAGAGACATTTATCATGGAATCCACGAGTTAAACAATGAATTTTTCTTGAATCGCATGAGTCTTAAGAGAAAATAAGCAAATTCTCGGCAAGCGCACAAAAAAGCAAAAAAAATATATATATATTAATAATAATAATAAACAAATAAATAAAATAAAAATAAGAAAGAAAGAAAAAAAGAAAGAAAGAAAGAAAGAAAGAAAGATAGAAAGGAAGAAAGAAAGAAAAGAAAGAAAGAGAGAAAGAAAGAAAGAAAGTAAGAAAGAAAGAAAGAAAGAAAGAAAAGAAAGAAAGAGAGAGAGAGAGAGGAAGAAAGAAAGAAAGAAAGGAAAGGAAGAAAGAAAGAAAGAAAGAAAGAAATAAATAAATATAATAATAATAATAATAACAATAATAATTAAATAACAATATATAATTATAATAAGAACCTTCCCAGAATCCTTTGCAGCTGGAAAATCGTCAATCCCAAATAACTTGGTCAGTTTGAGGGCAGCAAGACCCCCACGTTGTCAAGAAATAAGTCTTACCATAAACTAATTATTGTACAAGACTAAGGGCGATGGCGTAATTGGTCACGTGACTTTGCTCACAAGTGCGTTTTTGCTCACTGTGACGAAATTATTTTGTTATTGAAAAAGCAGTCAACGTGGTTTGAAGCACAATAATGTGAGCCATCTCGGACTGCCCGGGTACCGAACAAAATATAAATATTAAGGGAGGTATATACAATTTTCAAAAAGTGGGAGTCTGGGTACAAGTGCTATCTCGCGTTGCATTAAACGCGAGGAAACAAAAATTTGGATATTGGTAGATATTTTTATGAAATATACATTTTTGTCATTTTTAATGCTGTGACGTCATCGGTCACGTGACCAGAACGGACCGAAGTTTAATATTCGCTCTAAAAATTTACTAAAACCTTTCTCCAAGAATATTTTTAAGCGAAGTTGTAGTTTAATAAATAGTGTTTTAAAAAATGGCCATGATTACTTTTTCCTAAAAAAGTGCGGCAGTAGAAAATCTAACTGAAAAGTTTGTCAGCCTCCTGCTCAACAACCATTTCAGGTAGGAATAAAAGAAAATTTTGCCTAAGGCTTGAGAGTATGCTCTTTATGATGGCGTTGTCAGTTTCTTCTAATTTCAATTGCTTTTGGCGATGATCGATGTTTAAGATTTTTTTCAGAGGAGAGGGCCTGGAGGAAAGAACGAAAACGAGGCTATACTTTCGCGCGCTTTTTTTTCACTGCGACGCCGCGCCACAAAAGGTTAGCTAGAAAAAAAAATTCCAAGGACTGGACAACGGACTGGACTTGCATTTTCTTTAAACGGAACTTTTGACGACTTTTTAAATTATTTTTCTTTTATGGCTGCTGTCTGCTCAGGGACAATGTATACTTGAGAAGGTAAGTTGATACAGATAGTTGTTGCTGTTTGTTAAAAAACAAAACAAAAAAAAAAAAGCGCGTTTGTGGTACACTTAAATGCACGCCCCACCTAAAAGGTGTGGTTTAATTCTTGAAATTATAAAACTTAAACTAGAAGTTGCAGCAATGCGAATGAAATCAAATTAATGCTAACATTAAATGAAACAATTAAAGTTGTTTAAGGCAACCGATGCAAGCTCAGTAATTTTACTAAATACGATATTTGAAGGTAAAAAAACGTATCTTAAACAGTGACGGGATAAATGATTACTTTATTTTCAACCGGAACTTAAAACGTTACCTTCATTCGCACAGACATCAAAACTTTATTTTATACTGTCCATGAACTAAATTCCCTATGACAATTATAACAAAGTGTACAATAAAGCCATTATTCAAAGTATTGGCCTAAGAAAAATAGTTGCGCATAAACAAATACTGGAACAGTTCGTGCTTTCAAATGGATTACCCTAATGAATTACACGATTCCGACACATAAGTTTAATTTGAGTGGCGAAACATTTTGTTGTATCTGAAAAATTACTGTACGACAAAAAACGTTTTCACAGAGGTTGTAATGCATGGGGGTTCACATAATTATAAAGCTAAAAACTGTATGTCAAAGATTCAGCAGAAACAGAGAAAAGTTTTAAAATCACGGCAGTTTGTGCGAGTTCGTGTACGTGCGCGCTAAACGCGGAAAGTACCTAAGCTTAATAACTCTGAAGACGTCAAGTACTTAAGTTTATGTCAAAACCGACCAAGAACCAGTCTAAAAAAACAAAGAAAGATTAGCAAATAATTGTTTTAATAGATTTGGCAGTTTTACAAAGTGTTACGCTTCTGGTTTGTGGCACCTATTTACAATGGTAGTCTGAGGAAAAACCTTTTTTACAACAATGTTTAAATTATAAGCTTAAGCTTACGGTAAATTTCATTTGAATCTATTTTTTTTAATTGAGGGGATATTAAAATGTAATTTGCTATAAGAATGGGTCCAACACAGAAATCCTGAAAACCTTCTTCACAAACAAACTGACGATAAACTTGAAAACCAAATTTGAAAGTAGGCTTAACTTCTTGCCGAGCCATACAAAAGTTGGGCACATAAACAAAGACAACGCTTATCTGGCTTATCGGTTGACCGTAAGTTTTTTGAAGAAAACGACTAAATAAAAGGTCAACGGTAAATACCTTCTCCAATCGTCGAAAAGGCTACATCGGGCCACTGTGTAAATCGCACATCCTTCGTCTTTAGTCATGCTCAAAGCACAACGGGAAAATTTATGTGTTGTCGAATGCAGTCGCGGCGCGAATACAATCCCTTTCACAACGCTTTAGATACATCCAAAAAGCCGTCCATCAAGCCTTGATATAATTCTTCCCAGAGTGGCCAGTTAAAAATATTTTCACAGTCTAACACATCTTCAGGTGACCTAGTCGAAGTGGCGGAAGGAGAGTGGAGTCGAACGAGGTATCGCACAGCGTTGACGTGGACGTCGTTAATCCACTGACTTGATCTAAAGTTTTGTGCTTCGGACTAGAAATTTTCCATTACTTAGTTGAATTTGACGGCAAATCTCCCATTTTGGCGACCTTTTCAGCTTTTCACCACAGCTCTTTCACCACACAAATCTTTTCACAGTCTAACACATCTTCAGGTGACCTAGTCGAAGTGGCGGAAGGAGAGTGGAGTCGAACGAGGTATCGCACAGCGTTGACGTGGACGTCGTTAATCCACTGACTTGATCTAAAGTTTTGTGCTTCGGACTAGAAATTTTCCATTACTTAGTTGAATTTGACGGCAAATCTCCCATTTTGGCGACCTTTTCAGCTTTTCACCACAGCTCTTTCACCACACCGGCAAATCTTTTCACAGTCTAACACATCTTCAGGTGACCTAGTCGAAGTGGTGGAACGAGAGAGTCGAACGAGGTATCGCACAGCGTTCATGTGCTCGTTAATCCACTGACTTGGTCTAAGGTTTTATGAGACAGGATGAACCAAATTTCAAAATCATTTCACCGTTTTGAATGTAGTTAAGCTTCGGACTAGAAATTTCCCATTACTTTGTTAAACTTGACCGCAAATACCACTTTCACCACAGCTACAGCGCTGTCGCAAGCAAACCGTCGCTTCGTTTCAGAAGGTCGATTCACTTTCTGTGATTGGTTAAACAAAATGACGTGTGAGTCGCGAGGTGTGGAGAATCTACGATTCGATGACAAACATAGCGGGCAATGTCTTCGTAATTTTAACCAAAGAAAAAAATTGCAAAACATTTAATTTTTGGTTTATCGTGAACTAAAAAAACTGTCAGAACAAGAGCGGATAGGCGTGTTTTCAGAGCACCTCTCTCTCTCTCAACTAACACTTGTGATTTCTGGTATGAATGAATTAATATGCAAAAACTAAAAAAGGTAAAAATAATGAAGAAAAATTGTCAACTATTTTCCCAAAGAAGTACAAATACACTTGCCTCGATCCAAGCCGACTCATAATAAATATCCACAAAGATATGAATACAATCTTCCGTCTGTACAACATTTAACCCCCAAATTTCAATACAACCATTTTTTTTTACATTTATTAGTAAGCTCTGGCTTGCTGGCTCAGCAACAAATAACTTTCAAAACCATGAGAAGTTAAGTGAGAGAAACAATGTCTAAAAGGTCTAAATAATAAGTCAGTAGTGCATGAATGGGTGGGGCAGGGGTTCTGAACCTTCAACTGATTGTACTTTTTTCTTCTGGTTCTACCCATTACGTAGCAGTATCTACTTATGTCTTAACTTTGTTGCAGAGTCTAACAAAATTGCAAATTCATCACAACTTAGCATTGTTCTTACCACCTTGGGAATGCCACCTTGGGAATGCCACATTTTTGGTAGCCGCTTCAGTACACGTCTGTTATTTCTATTTCTGTATTGTAACCGTTTTCTCCACTTTTACTTTGCTTCAGTGTTGCCCCTGAAGAAGGTTAGTCATGTCTCGCCGTAATATATGGCATTAAAAGTTACCCTTTTCATTTTGTTTCATTGCCTTATATCTACCTTTTTATGGGATATATAATTATATATTGTTATTTCCGGTTTCACTTGTAATAATAATAATAATAATAATAATAATAATAATAATAATAATAATAAAAAATTCGGATCGTGGTCTGACCGGCAGATCGACGCTCGTTTGGAAACGTTGTCTGTTCAAGATCAAAAAGGAGTCTTTTTAATGTACCTTATTCGAGTTTTTCTCCGAGAATGAGATAATTCACATTTTAGTTTATTTCATTCAAACACGCCGGATTCCCTTGGAACAAGAATCAGCAAAATACCGCACCAAGAAAGGATAAACTTCAAACCAGATCTCCAACAAAATTACTTTAATCAAACTTCTGAAAACACAAGTGATATTTTGCATAATTTTACGAGGAATCATTGCGATTACGTGTCTGTACTGACATTAGGCCGACTAAAATTTTCTTAATACTGTCGAGGTACGTCGAAAAACAGTCAGGCAAGCGACGTAAAAAATACTCAAAACAAACAAACAAACAATTCAACTATTTCTTTGCGCCCTAAACGAGTATAGATAATTGCTATTTACATCCAGT
Organism: Pachyseris speciosa; assembly: GCA_016490735.1. Taxonomy (NCBI): domain Eukaryota; kingdom Metazoa; phylum Cnidaria; class Anthozoa; order Scleractinia; family Pachyseridae; genus Pachyseris; species Pachyseris speciosa. Next base: position 5,902 of record JAEMWC010002112.1, on the reverse strand, counting down.
TGAGAGAAAAATACGTGGTTCATTCTTGAACAAAGGAAACAACGATTTATTCACCTGCTCTGTAGAGGTTTCAACCCAGGGGCGTGGCTACCTGTACGCACGGAGGCATGTGCGTACCTCAAAAAGTCGAAAATAAAATAATAATAACACTAATAATAATATTAATAATGATGATGATGATGATGATGATGATAATGATGATGATGATGATAATAATAATAATAATAATAACAATAATAATAATAATAATAATAATAATGTTAATAATCATAAAATGAAAATGAAAATGAAATTTCGCTTTATTGTTCTTGCAAATAAAGACATGTACACGTTGACTTCTAAGAAGCGCGAACCTAAAAGAAACTTAACTGGGACACAATTACGGCTATGTAGCTGCTTTTACAAGCAAAACAATGCTGATCAAAACCAATGTGGCTCACAGCGGTAATTTATCACTCATCTGTGAATTAAAGTCTGAGATACCACTAACTTGTTAGCTCAATTTATCAGTAAAAATAGCAAACGTTTTGTCCTAAGAATTTGTGCGGTACCTTCTTGTACCAAGTTTGATGGCGGCCAGTTGAACGGACGTGCTCCGAGCTCTCCTTGAAATTATTTTGTCGCTTAATTTCTGACTAGTTTATTACTAATAAGCGAATAAGTGTTCAAACGAGGTTAAAATCAAAAGAGGAGAAGAAAAATGCCAGCCACCGACACAACGGATAAGCTCGACCGTGCTCTAGCCAAGATGGACAAACTAAAAGAGCAACAGGACAAAAAGTTAACTTCCAAGCAGACCGCTCAAAATGTCCAAGAGTTGAAGAATGGCTACGGTCAGTTGGAGGAGCAGGTCAACAAGGTCAATAGCAATATTACAGAGAAGGCGAGCCGCGATGAAATAGCCGCCCTTGAAAAGAAAAGTGATGATCTTGAAAATCGGTCTAAAAGCGAAATAACGTCATTTTATGGGGACTGAATGAAGTTGTGGAAAAAGGACTTGATTCCTTAGAAGTGCTTTTTGTTTTTGAAAACCATATAAGGGCTTCCAAATATTGAGGAGATGCGTGCAGACCGAACGAGCATTAAACGTACTTTGACAACGAACACTGCAACGCTAAGGCCGATTAATTTTTATCTTCTTCGCTTCACCGACAAGAATAGAATTCTCAAGGCCGCCGCCGACACCTTGAAAGATAATGCCTTCCACGATTGCCAAATCTTTATTTCAGATTATGCCTTCAGGTCTGTTCGTAAAGATAGTGCGAAATTGAGAAAGGATCATTTAAGCCGAATTAAAGCAAGAGTGGAATTCGTGTTTATCCTTTGGTCGGTACCAGCCCAAATTTTACATAAAGAAACTACATCTGCAAAATTAAAATCCCGCAAGTTGCTGATTGAGTAGTTTGAAAACTTGCTGGACTGAACTGATTATGTTTATTTTTGAAAAGTCTTACAATTTCAAATTATGGGCTTCTCCTTGTTCTCTCTCTCTCTCTCTCTCTCTCTCTCTCTCTCTCTCTCTCTCTCTCTCTCTCTCTCTCTCTCTCTCTCTCTCTCTCTCTCTCTCTTTTAATATTTGCATATCATAACATAGGGCCGCCAAGCTGAGCACCATGGTTGAGAAAATATGGTAACCCATTTGAGACTTAAGAATAAAGTGATGATGATGATGACCATTATTATTATTATTATTATTATTATTATCTCGAGCAAAAATTGATCTTTCAAATCGGCACTCTTAATCCCCACGGTATCAACGAGAGCTTTTTATTCAATTAATTTATTCCTGTTTCTCACGTTACCATGTTACTACCAATAGCGTAGCTCCATTTTCTGTATATAAACCATACACAACCCACAATTCCTCGATTCGCTCCGACGAAGGGCTAACGCTCGAAACGTCAGCTAATCGAATCACTGTACGGTTGTCAATTTACATTATCAACTCCGTTGATAAACCAAATTTTCGTACCACGAAATATGTTTGTTAAGCCTCGGCTAAAATATCAAAGCTTTTCACCTCGTGTTTGACACACATAACGTTTGCTGGCCCCATCGACGTTATGTGGTTTATTTGGTTGCTCTTTACCGTTTGTGTACGATTAGTTTGTTGGGGTGGATAAACGATCAAAGATTTTACATTTTTTAAAGATATTACATTCCCTATTCATATTTTTTCCCTGTAGAGATCTCGGCGAAATCGTGTCTCGACCGTAATGGTAAGTGCGTTTTTTGTGTGTGTTGTGTGTGTTGGTGATATGTTTTCCATTTTGAACTCAAGTTACTGCCTCGATATTTTCACTTTTGGTTTTTTGTTCACACACTCATCCAACTCAATTTAAAGTTATTTTTGCAGGCAAATAAACTCAATTCAAAGCCTGATAACATCAACCTATTATCTTAAATGTGAGAGGCCTTAGCAATTTCAAAAGGCGTCGAGCAATTTTCAAAATTTATACAAACGTGTCTGATTTTGAGGCTGCGTCCCCCCCAAACCATACAAACTCTTAAAAATGTTTTTCAGTTTTGTGACAATTGTAAAGTTCCGTCACGCACCTACTAATTTGCAGTAAGTGAGATGAAACCACTTTTTTAAGGGGCACCCAACGACAAGTTTCGGTAGATATCTGTTCGGTGGAGGGTAATTCGCCTTGTGTTTTCGGCGTCGATCAAAGAGTGCATTAGGATTTTCGTAGCTAAAACGTGGCCTAAAAGATTCGCAAATCATAGCCCCTAGGGTTTTCGAAAAGGTCATAATTGCTGTTTTTGGTAGTCAAAAACGTCAACTAGCATTTTCGGAAATAAAATAGTTCCCTAGAAAGTTCGTGGAAAGTTTATTTCAGCTTCCATTTTCTCAAAGGAAGATTTTGTTCCCTAACATTTTCGGGCAATCAAAATTTCAGCTAGGGAATCCGAACAGATGAACTTCTTCTAGATTATGAAAACATCCTTTAAACAGACTTCAAACACCATAAGGTGCTTAAAAATGCCTTTTTACAGCTTTTGGTTGATTTGGCTCGTTGGGTGCCCCTGCTTTTTCTCCCATTTTTACAAATATCAGACAAATCGAACAAAAAGTAAGAGTTTGTTTGGTTCTGGGGGACGCAGCCTCACAATTAGAGACGTTTGTATGGATTTTGAACTATGTTTTAAAGTCCATAACTTGGTCTCTTTTGAATGTAAAATCATCAAACTTGGTCAAATGGCCATTCTCAACGTGAATGTGAAGATGCCAATTTATCGATTGGTTAAAACTTGAAACTCGCCGCAGTTCCCTGCGCAACTCCGGAATGGCCTATAGGTAGATTGATATTGCTTAAAGTGGTGATAAAAGACGAAACGTATACTATTGCAAACATATACAGACCAAACAAGACCGATGCTGATGCCGTTAAATTGTATCACAATCTGACAAATCTATTGAGAAATAATGATTTTGGGAATGAAGAAAACATCATTTTAGGTGGTGATTTTAATCGTCCCTTAAATATTGATATATCACGTCGGATAAAAAAGGTGGCACTCACATTCCTCGAAGGTATGTATTCTTTACATTGGATCATTGGTTGATTTCAGATGAACCGCATGATTTAGTGACAAACGTACTGATATGTTACCTTGAATTAAATCAGATCACTCCGCAATTTTTCTGGAACTTGAAGAAATTAAGGTAAATAGTCGAGGCCCTGGTTAATGAAAACTGAATACGTCACTACTTGCCAATGAAAAATATAAGAATATCATAAACGACAATTTACCAATTTGGCTTGAAGAAGGGAAACGTCTTAAAGACCCGAGATTCTTCTGGGACTCGGTCAAGTTTAATATCAGAACTAGCTCCATCGCCTTTTCTTATCATCGCAATCTACCAAAGCTTTCAAGTGAATCGAGTAAGAAATGTGAATTAAAACATTTCCTCTGGGCAAGACGCCTGGAAATTATGGGTTGCCTATTGCATTTTATAATACTTTCTGGTCATCAATTGGATAAATTTTGGTTAAATGTCTCAATAAGGCCTTTGAAAGGAAAAAAATGTCTAATTTACAGAGACATGGTGTTATTACAATTATTGAAGAAAGGTAAAGACAGAACTTACTTCGAAAACTGCAGACCGATTTCACTTACCAATGTTGACGCCAAAATAGCATCCAAAGTGATAGCAGCACGAATTGTCAACGTTCTATCAGAGATAATTCATAGCAAACAAACGGGATATGTCTCTGGTAGAAACATAGGAGAGGCAGCTCGCTCAATTTTAGATATGATGGAATATACCAAAACAATGAATATTCCAGGTATATTACTATGCATTGATTTTGAGAAAGCATTTGACAGTATCGAATGGAATGTTTAAATGGTTAGAAATCATGGATCTTATCAGATGGATTGAGGCATTTTATAGTAACATATGTAGTTGCATGATAAACAACGGCTCATTTTCAGCAGATTGGGAGGTGAGAAGGGGTGTGAGGCAAGGAGATCCTCTGTCACCATACTTATTCATCATCGCCTTCGAGACATTAGCTGCAGCAATTCGAACTGATATCGAAATTAAAGGAATAGAACTAGAATCGGAGGAACATTTGTTCAATTTGCCGATGATCTCAATGTTTTCCTATCTAATATCGAATCCGCACAAAAGGTTTTCGAACTATTTCATCGCTTTAAAAAATTCTTAGGATTAAAGGTTATTTACACAAAAACAGAGGCGATGTGGATTGGCTCGTGTCGCGACCATGATAAAACAGTGAAAAACCTCTGTCTCTAAAATGGTGTAAAATTGTTAAAACTTTAGGCGTACATTTTAGCTATAACAAAGAAGAATCACTGCATGGCAGAAAAACCTTTACGATGGAGATATTAAAAAGCAAATACATTTGTGGAGCTGGAGAGGTCTTTCTCAGCTGGGAAATGTATCAGTTATTAAACGTCTTCTTCCTCCAAAACGGACATACATATTTTCAGTCCTAACAACTCCTTCGGAATTCATTGCGCTGATACAAACCATCATTTCGCACAAATTCCTATAATTATGGAAAGGGCCACACAAAATATCTCGAAGAGCTATAATCAATAACTATGACAAAGGCGGGTTAAATATCACTGATCTAGAGACTTCATTTAAGTCTCTGAGATTAGCATGGATTTCAAGAGTTTTCAACGATAAACCGTCTACGTGGAAAAGTTACCTCAAATACCTGCTTAAATTCTGTGCGAGCTGTTATTTCTTCAATGCGACTATAGACATCAATGATTACGACATCAATTCTGTTTTCTATTCAGAAATGCTACATTGGTGGCCAGAATTTCTCGTAAGTTTGCCATGCCGGGAAACTACACCTTTACACAAAATAATCTGGAACATATGTGATAATAATAATAATATATACTACTACTACTACTACTACTACTACTACTACTACTACTACTACTACTACTACTAATAATAATAATAATAATAATAATAATAGACGGTAACCCTATTTATTATCAAAATTACGTGACAGCAGGTGTGGTCCTCGTCAGCGATTTAATGTTTTACTTGAACAATATTGAATCTTTTAACGCAGCAAAGGGAATGGATTAATAGGCACGAATTTCCTAACTTGGTCTGCAATTCGATGCTCTGTGCCAAAACATTTAAGAAATTTAACAAAGGAAACTTGAATATGAAAGTATCGCATTTGGGATATTAGATGACAAATCTCACCTGGTTAACTACCTCTTCATCTTAGGTAAACTTTATTTATGGAATTGTCGGAAGAAGCCACGAATTGTGTCCCTTTCTTTTCACTATTTGAAGCTATAGTTCAAAGCAAATATAACTCTGAAAAGCTTATAGCCGTCCAATGAAAATCAAGCTTAAAAAAGATTTCAGGCGATCGCGAAAGGGAAACCTTTA
>JAEMWC010002111.1:0-61621 GCA_016490735.1 Pachyseris speciosa | reverse complement strand
TTAAGCAACCTCGCATGGCTTTCCTTGGGCGAATATTTCATGTTTAGAGCAGTCAACAATTCAACATCGTGTTGGCCTGTTGGGTGAGTACGTTTGACCGTTTAGCCACCTCTCAACATTGCATTATGGCTTTCCATGTTTGATCTAGATGATCAAACATTTGCTTCCAATATTTCGCGTTACGGACAAATGTTTGATCGTTTAGTCACCCAACCAACAAAACGTGCACAGTCGGTAAAAAGCAACCAAATGAATCACATTACATCGAAATGTCAGCGATAATACGTACGCAAAAAAATCGTTTTGTGGACTCACTCTGTCTAGTTTTTGGTCAAACATTGTTTGACCGTTTAGCCACCCTAGTTATGTTTGCCGACAGCTGACGATGTTCGATGAAAATGTTTGATTGTTTAGCCGAGGCTCAAATCCTTAATTTTACGAGGACTCATTGCGATTACGTGTTAATAAGATAAGGGCGAACGTTTCTTAAGGCTGTTGCGGCACCGAGGCCGCAAAACAGTCAGCCAAGCTCCCAAGCGGAGTAAAAACACTCGTTCGCTTGCCATTAAGCAAAACAACTTAACAAACAAACAAACAATTCAACTACTTCGTTGGGTCCAAAACGAGTAGAGATGATTGTTATTTATATCCAGTTGAAAGAAAAATACAAGTTTCATTCCTGAACAAAAGTAACAACGATTAAACCAAATGTTAAGCTTCAAATTATTTAATTTACCTCACTTTCCTGTGTTTTAGAGGTTTCTAACCACTTGAAATACGTATCCACTAACTTTAGTAAAAACACGTATCCGCAAAAATAGCGAACGGTTTGTCCAAAGAAGAACTTCTTCCACAGAGTTTGAGCTACTCGTTCCTCCCATTAATGCCGGTGAACAGTTAAGTGACCCTTTTTGGTGAGCTGCAAGATGTCGTGGAAAAGTGAAAGCCCTTGAAGCGTTGATGATGAATCAATTTGTTTTCAACTCGGCACACAATCCGGGCGCTATACATGTCGATATAAGTTTGAAGCTTTTCCAGAAAAAAATCTTTCGCTCTTGTTTTTTATCTCTTGAAAATTCACCTTCTGGAGTATCTTTTAACACGTTCTTGATTTTTTGCCTTTTACGCGAATTAAAAGACAAACTTCGGTCGAAGAAGATAAAGTTGTTTTGTTCAAAATGAAGAAATGATGCAATCGAAAACCAGTACCTGGTCCGGTCAACTTAAAGGAAAACGAAAAAAAAAAAAAAAAAAAAACAGCTGATCTCGATGAGCTTTAAACTTGGGCCCGCGATATGAGCACGTGATACTGGTCAGCGAATACCTTGTTTTGACAGCTGTCAATTGACCATACCATGGATGTCAAATGTGTGCGCTTTAAACTAGCTGGTCAGGTGGAGTTATAATATGACTTTTTACATTGTCATACATGGAACGGTGGACGTAAGCACGTACGGTCGGAGTGTCGGGTGACCGAAACCAAATTTTGTCAACAGATGAGTTACCATATATTCTTACCAATGGTGGTCCGCGCGCGCGCCTTTGGCACGCGGAGCGCCGCTATTAATTGGCGAGAAAGCATCCGGTCAAACTGATATCCATAAAAGTAATTTATCATTGATTAATCCCTTCGTACTTCATTTTTAACGTGCTGCCCTTGAGAGGCTAAAATTTTCTCAGCGTTATAAACCTCCTCGAAAAGCCTTGTCCGTTCGTTTGCTTGTTTGTGGTGTTGTTTCGCTCAATCACATCAACAGTCTTTTCCAACGCGAAATAAAAGAAATCACCTCTTACCTTGGGCAAGCATCATCACACATCATCATATTTGTGTAGACGAACGAACTAGACAACTGATCTTGCTAAAAACAGCCTACTTACCTCAATAACCTCCTCCACGCAGGAACTACAGTAGCGATGTCCACAAGTAGTCTGTACCGGATCCCTCAAAACTTGTTCACACGATGGGCATAGGTACTTGGGATCAAAAGACTCAGTGCCATGCTCGTTAACGCAGGATAGCCTACCATTGTGGATCTTCGACTAAAATGCAGAAAGTTTTAACTTACTAATACAGTAAAAGCCAGAAATTGGGGATCTTTTTGGTATGTTTAATCAAAGTGACAATGATTTGTATAAATAAATGTAAACATCATCAAAGATTAGTAAATTGTTTGTCCCCCTAGAAGTCCGTAGTAGCGGATGATCGTGCAAAAAGAGGAAATTGTAAGGATAGCCTTATGGTGCCTTTGCCTCACAGGCCCTAAATTTAAGCAAGAAGGAGGAATGGAGGTGGGGAGGTAGGTTCGTCCCTTCCCTTTTCAGTTCTGGATTCCGTTTTTCGGCGACATGTCCTAACACTTAACCCAATATTTTCCTCTAAGATTCTCTGAAACCTGTCTCGAAGGCCAGTGTGATGTTCCACATGCAGTAAATGTACATCGTTGCTAGCCGACATGCCGCACAACAAAAAACACACCGAATCTTTTTTTTGCAGCTCATGTTCTTCCGTCACCTTTTTCACAGTCGTCTTAGGAGAACCCTGAAAATAATGGGAATACTTCGCTTTTTTGCAACGAATCTTGAGACTTTTTGCCATGCAAGAACCTCGCGGGAAAATAGTATTGTCAATAGTAATAGTTACTCATTCAGCCTCGCTTTCATTTGAATTTAACGCATGCTCAACAGGGAAAGTCGAGGCGGCTGGCAGAGGTCCCTTCCTCTTCCCAAATTATCTAGGAAGATCGTAGGGCCTCTGCTCTCAGGTTAGTTTAATAAAGGAAAGAAGGAAACAAACGTCTAGTTTGGATCGGGTATTCGGTAAAAGTAAATCCCCTGCTTCTGGAACGTTACTGTCAAAGTTTTGTTTAACTTTTAATAGTACATAATGTGAGCCATATGTACATTCTGTGGAAGCTGTCAAATGTAGTTTCATTTGGAGAGAAGGGTAGGTCTCACTGGAAACAGGTGTTTGGTACAATTACGTACGTGTGCTTCAAATGCGAGCACTCAACAGCACAAAGTCAGAGAAAAAAGCTACCATACTTACACATGATATCGATTTGGAAAAAATGCCTAAATATTTGCTGAGTAGCTCTCATTTAGCAAACGAACAACATTTAAAAAGAGCTTTTGTGACGACAATTCTAGGTTGTGGATTCTTCTCAGGTGAGCTTTCTCAGAGTTTGCTTCAGGTTTTTCCTAATAATCGAAGGTAGAAATGTTTGGTTAGAAATACCAGCTATAGCACTCTTACAAAATTAGCGGATGAGGACAAGTTAATAGAAACTGCAACAAAACTGACTTCGGTAAAATTTACTTCAAACTTATAACCCGGCCGGGAACTAACCGAAATTTCTAAGAAAAGTCAAAACAAACCGAAATGAAATACCATCGCTCTTCTGTTTTCTCCGTATCGCTGCCATTCGCTTCAATTTTGGTCAGACAATAAACAGTAGGGCATTTTACAAAGGTGGCTGCTCTGTAGAGAAAATATCTGAATGCAGATCGTTCCTAAATTTTCATGTCGGGTTGTAATCTATTTTAATGGAGTCCGTCTTGTTTTGTTTACTCTTATTGTGAAGAGTATCTAGCGTCAGATAGACCAAACATTGTTGTTCGGAAAAACTTGATTTGGAGAACAAAGTGTATGTCTTACCTTTCTGGCAAATAGTAAAAAAAGAATGCCTAAATACGACAAATTTCACAGCTGTTGTTTATTACTCAGTCGCCTCCTAAATTTTTTTTTCCTGATTATAATTTTCTAGACTTTCGATTAATATCCTGGATAATGTAAATAATTCCATCTCACTATGTAGATTTTCTCAATTTTTCAGTTACTTTAATTTCCCCAATCTTTGATTTCCCTTCTTTGTTAATTTTCCTTGCTAATATTTCTCTAGTTTGAACTAAGACAAATCATAGTATATGCATAAAACACACTTTGAGAAAAAAATATGCTTCATGGTGAAGTATCTGAAAACTCTAAGGAGCATTTCTATATTCTGCACATTGTCAATAAAAAAGTGTGAATATGGAGGTGAACACCTCCTATAAAGTGTGATAAAATGTCGAAGTGAGGCATGAATTTGGAATATAAAGGGAAACTGAGAGATTCTTTTGACCCGGACTGTACTGAGAAAAAATCCTGCATGAAAATCTTCAAATTACCAAATGACCGCTGTTTCTCTTCTAGTAAATACCCTGTTTTGAAGTACGCGAAATGGATTCAGCCGATGAAAGAAATATCGATGGAAATCAGCAGTAGATTGTTTATTTTGCAAAGTTAATCTATCTATCTAAATATCAATCAATCAATCAATCAATCAATCAATCAATCTATCTATCTATCTAAATATCAGTCAATCAATCAATCTATCTATCTATCTATTTATCTATCTATCTATCTATCTATCTATCTATCTATCTATCTATCTATCTATCTATCTAGGCTTGAACACCAGCTAATGGAAGAAATTGCAATAAATAATACTTACCAAAATTGTATTCGCTGGTCAGTGTATCGTACAACCGACTGAGGGCGTGTGAAATCATAAAACTAAAGTTGATTCGTTGCCCTCTATTTGACTGGTATCCAGGACCGAAACGGGTTTTTTTCCCTGATTAATATTATGCCTTTTTTCCCGGTGTGACTGAATTCTAATTTGGGGAAACCCCCTTTCGTAGTGAACTTAAAACAACACGTACGTGCTACAACGCCAAATTATGCAGCACTGAGCTCTGCGTTCAGAGTGATTGTTTGTCATTACTGATCTCAACTGCCTGCCTTTAATATGGACATTTATGTGAAAAATGCTTAGCAATTTGTCCAGATTTCCTATCCAATAGTTCATCTGGATCATGGCTAAACTCTCTCTTTCTTTGTTTCCCTGCTGCTGCAAACTTTTTAATTTGGCTCAAAATTCGTTGAAGAAAAGGCATGCAAGGTTGACTCGAACGGGTCCGGAAGGCTTTTTTCCGATTCACGGCCCTTTTGTCAAAGCATTCTCATAAGTGTATTAAGGCTTGGATATTTATAATTAGACGACCCCCTTCAAAGATTTGAAAGTGCTTCCAATTTTTGCATGCAAAATGACTTATCCTCATTATGAATTTTGTTAAATAAGGAATTCACTTGTTTGACCACAAGAAAGCTGTCTTTAGTATCACGTGACATATCTCGATTAATGACGTCACCAAACGCGTTTTTCGAAACGGGGAACATTTGCGCTTAGAAATTGGAGTAACATTTTCAATATAACTCCGCCTTTTAATGTGGTACAGTTCATTTCCATAGTGAGATATTTGGACATTAACTATGTCACGTGACCTATTTTGTTAATTGATCGTTTCCGATAACGCGTGGACATGTCTAAAAGGCGGCACGATGAAGCCCTCGATAGGAGTAAGAGAAGAAAGGACAAAAAAATTGTTTAAGATGGCTTTCCCTTCCCCGTTTTCGACTAAAGATTTGCATTGTTTTTGGACGTTAAAAGTCACGTGACGAAAATTTAAGATGAAAGAGCAAGCCAAATGCACAAGAATGCGGACACTTATTGCTCGTCAAGTTTCATAACTATTGGATAAATCCTTCCCCTTAAAATAAAAATCTGAGAATTTAAGAGGTAGGTCAAGCCTTAAACATTTCAACTATTGCAATTGTATTGCAATAGGTCACATGGATATCGCGATGGTATTGCGATGTGGAGGTACTGTTGCATTAGCATTCAGGAATGTCTGTATTTACTTAATGCCTTATACTTTAAGAAATAACTAAGAAGACGTGGTCAATAGAGGTGGAACACAGTGCAGTGGAATTTAATCAAAGTTATTGAGAAACCAGAATGTTTAACAGACACAACTGTTGTTAGTGTTGTAGTAGATTCATTAAAACGTTTGTAACACTCTAACATTCCCGGAACATTAGCGTAGACCCTGGGAACGAGGATGGGTTCAAGAATCAACAAGACGCTGAAACATTCTAGGTGCATGCAGGAGGTGGATTGTTTTTAGTTTCTTTTTCATCATTATGACCTTGAGAATCAAAGATGGGTAAGAGGTCGTGGGTTCGAATCCCGTACAAGCCTGAATTTTTTTCAGGCTTTATTTTCACTACTGCTTAAGTAGTGTTCATAACTGCGATGATCAGTCACATATTTAAGTATAGAACCTATCGAAACTATCGATAGTTCGCTACACTATCGCGATTGCTATCGATGTTTCATTTTCACTATCGATCCATCGCTATCGCAGCGTTAATATCGCGATTAATCGATAGTTCGATGTATTGTTACACTAATTCATAATTCATAAATTTAACCATAAAATGAACACGGTGAAATAGTTTCTCTGGCCCGAAATGTCTCGCGGCGTTTTGAGAAACAAGCACCGGCTCACTAGCGTCCGATTGACCCATCCATACGTGCTCACGTCGCCTTCCCATACTATTTTCTATACGATTACGTCTGAGTGGCCGGACGGTTCATACAATAAGTTGACGGTGCTTATGTAAGCGCCCAAATGCCTGCTATAAAAGTGTGTATGCGGGAAGTCTTTACCAGATAGACCATGCCATGATTTGCAGACGAGAGGGATTTGTCATACAACAAAATAACGAGCTACGAGAACTAGTAGCTGAACTCTTGAGTACCGTAAGCAGTGATGTTGACTGAAGTCGAACCTGTCCTCCAAGACATCAGTGGAGAACAGCTGAGAAGAGGAGCTAACAAAGCACAAGATGCAAGGTTGGACATTCATGCATGTGGTTTCTGGGAACATCAACGATCGGCATTCTTTGATGTCAGGGTCTGCCAACCAAATGCCGCAAATACAGAATGCACGAGAACGAGAAGAAGCGTCAATATTCAAGGAGAGTTCTCGACATTGAGCACGGAACATTCACGCCACTTATATTTACTACAACCGGCGCAGTGGGCAAAGAGTGCATGAGATACCACAGTCGCCTCGCCGAGTTGATAGCTCTAAAGCAGGGGGAATAGTATGCTATGACAATGTCATGGATTAGAGAAAAAACATGTTTTGCATTATAGAGTTCCGCCCTCATTTGTTTTAGAGGTTCCAGAACAACCAGGAGAGTCCCCTTTGTTGCCAGGAATGTGGACTTTGATATCGAAACTGTTGAAGCAGCCATTCATTAGTTCATGTCTGTCCGTTTTTTAATAGTCTTTTATAGACTCTAATTTTAATACTGAAATTTTCTGAAACTTTATTTTTCTTCAATTTGATACTGAGCTAGATCGCCGTGGAGTCTTTTAATTAAAGTTTTGATAGAAAAGTATTTTACTTAAACTGTTGATAGGAAAGTTTAAGGCGATGAAAATTATTACTATACTTTTCTTGACTGTGACTTTTTTCTCAACAGTATTTTATTTACCTTTGTAAAACGTTTCTGTAAATATTATAATGATGGTGGTAGTAGTAAAGGAGTCCTGTAGTAGTAGTAATAATTATTATTATAGTTAAGGGAAACAAAGGATGTCACGTGACCAAGTATTTGACACCTCCAGGGAACAGAAAAAGTAACCCTTGACTAAAATATGTATGGTTGGGTTGGGATTGCATATATAACGTCAGTTGCTTTGCCCTCTGGGTCAGTTCCTTGGCTTTGGGTTAGGTTTGGGTTCGGGATCATTTTTGGGCCTTCACAAGTCACGTGACATACATTCTCACCACACTGCAACACCCTCGAGCAACTGGCCAAAGGGCATTGTCCTTGTTGAAACCAAAATATTTCGCACTAACATACACTGTAGTAATTTCAAAAACTTATCACTCGTCTACTTTCATTTTGCACGTTTGAAACTATTTTAAGCTCGCCAAGGCCTTTACCAACCACCCCCCTTTCTCTAAATCCTTATTCACCAAAAAAAATAAATATTGCCAAAATATTGGCAAATGGTAATTTTGATTAATGAAATTTTTAGTTTTTACATTTTTTACCAGTATTTATCCTTGTAAATGGTGTTGTTATTGATAGTATTAAATAAAGTTTTAATAATAATAATAATACATTTTTATTATAAGATAATAATAAAAATTTAATTTAACAATTCATCCAATATTTACAAAACAACAAATAATTGCAAAAATTATTAAGCAAAGAACTAAGAGATAACTGTCAACTACAAAACTACAAAAAACTTCTTGTCTCAGTATTTCTGGCTTTGGCTAGAGTTCCCCAGAAATAGCGTTCTTAATGCCTTAAAGAATATTTGCATGCATGTACTTTTTCAATATCTAAGTCAATGTCTGGCAATTCTAAATGGACTCTCCTAGAAGCTTGTGAGTCTCTTAAGCAAAGTAATGCTGATCTCAGCAACGCGTATAGCTTTCGCCCTTCTAATAATAATAATAATAATAATAATAATAATAATAATAATAATAATAATAATAATAACATTATTATTATTATTATTATATATACACATTATTATGTACACTTTCGGCAAAATTAAATTTCTGGTATTTAAAATTCTTGTGATAAGAGGCTTAAAAACATAATTATCATATTAACAAAAACAGTAATAATAATAATAATAATAATAATAATAATAACATAACGATAACGATAATGATAATTGTGGTCTTATATATTCCTGTTATCTCATCTGAAATTTGTTTTTAAATATACAAAAAAATGTATTTCATAGGAGGAGACAAATTCGTGACACACGCAAAGCCATGAACATAGGAATAAACAATATAAAAATACAATGATTAAAATTTATATTGCGCAAATTCCATGAAATGTTCAAATGCGCATAACAATACTCGGATCATTAAAAAAGCCTACCATTTACCTACCTATATATGTACTTTCCCAATAGTCACGCATGAATTAAGCTAGCCTTTTCCACGTTGCAGTTTGCGCAACGCTTTAGGATAGAACCACAACTGTTCCCCGTAGGATTAATGGGATGTTTTAGGTACGCAGTAGACTAAATACGAGGAATCAGTGCGAGAAGAACGAGACCGTCAGTGAATATAAAATAGTACGACAAGTTTCCAGTAAGGATTCCCAAAATTACAGCAAAAATCAGTACTGATAAATACCGAGCACAAAGTCGCCAAACTGTGATGAACCTCCAAAAATAAGAGAGCCTAATTCGCCTACAGTCCTGCACTAGCAGTGATTGAGCCAGGGCCAGACGGACCAAATATTTTAAATTGCCACGATTACAGAAGCTGGTTAAACTCTGTTGCGACCGAAATTGAGACAGAAAGTTAAGAAGTACTCGGCTTGACTTAACACGGTCTTAAAGACGGACCGGACTTCTCAGATAGTAGTTGAAGCGATTACGTCAGGGACTGGTATCTTCAAAGAATTCGGGGATTCCCCTACTAAGCACCTTGACAGTCAGGACAAAGAATACTCTATGTACATAAATCAGTATCTTAGTATCTTGTCTCCTAGCCTAATTTAATGCTTTTTTAATACGGTAACGTACAACATTTCTAACAGATGGCAAATTACTCTTAAATTGTCTGTCGTCAATGAATTGCGTAGACTTGCTTGTATTGCTGTTATTGCCAAGGGAAAATGTAGGTTCTATTTATTTATCTGTGATATGCAAATTCAAAACGAAACCGGCAGCTGATATGGAAATGCTTACCAATCATCCAAGCCGCCTCTGATTAACATTCTCTCTTTCTCTCTCATTTTTGATTTCGTTTACAAAAGGTTTTAAGGTAAGACTATTAATAATGTAATTTCTTTCTTAGTTTTCCGCTTTGATGTTTTGTTATTCCAAGTCAGTTTCTGCTGCTGCCCTTTCTACTGTCATTCAAACGTAATCTGTTTCTACGTTTAAACCGAAACTCCCGGACTGAAAAAAAAAGTTACTAAACTGAGTTCTTGGTTCCTGTATTCCCAGCGGAATGCCGGAGTGATTGATTGTTGCATCAGAACTGGAATTACGGTATCTTGACTTGCATAACTAAATGTTGACAGCGTTGTTTTCTAATGATTGCATCACACTTTTGCCCTAGCTCCTGAAGATTGGTTACAAGGAGGCTCAACTGAGTCCTTTCAACTGCCTCTAAAGACCTCTCTAAACCAACCTACACTTACCCAACAATGAACTATTGAGACTCAGAAGGAGGGAGATACCATAAGAGGTTTGCCTTTGATCAACATGCGAGTGGGCATGTGCCTCAGTAATTTTCCGAACCACGTGTTGCTGCATGCATGGTCAAGTTGAATGCCGGGAAAGGGAAAAGTCCCGAAAAATTTGTAGTTGCCAAATTGTTAAAGTGAAGAAAACACTGTGTTATGACATCTGGGGCCGTGATCTATTACACCCTTTTTCGCAATATGACACACTACAACTTAATTAAAAAATATATATTTGTGTATGCTTGTTGGACTCTTGTTATTAGGTCATCGTAGCTTACTTTCTAATCATGCTAGTGAGATTCCATAGGCGGGAAGATATCGCCGGAGGGCAGACCTCCGAGTGCGCATGTGCGCCAGTAGTTTTACGGACCTTGTGTTGTTTTTGACTTTGGCCGCATGACAATTATGTTTAGCTCTAGTAGCTCTTTTTCGCAATATGACACACTACAACTTAATTTAAATATATATATGTGTGTATGCTAGTTGGACTCTTGTTATTAGGTCATCGTAGCTTACTTTCTAATCATGCTAGTGAGATTCCATAGGCGGGAAGATATCGCCGGAGGGCAGACCTCCGAGTGCGCATGTGCGCCAGTAGTTTTACGGACCTTGTGTTGTTTTTGACTTTGGCCGCATGACAATTATGTTTAGCTCTAGTAGCTCTTTTTCGCAATATGACACACTACAACTTAATTTAAATATATATATGTGTGTATGCTAGTTGGACTCTTGTTATTAGGTCATCGTAGCTTACTTTCTAATCATGCTAGTAAGATTCCATAGGCGGGATGATATCGCCGGAGGGCAGACCTCCGAGTGCGCATGTGCGCCAGTAGTTTTACGGACCTTGTGTTGTTTTTGACTTTGGCCGCATGATAATTATGTTTAGCTCTTGACAAAAAAAATCTGTTGGCCAACTATCTACGAGGGACCAACCCGGTAGAAAGGTCCAAAAGAGCATTTGTGTTATCGCGGATCGCAGATGAGAGAACTTGAAAAGAGCAGAAGGACCTTTCTTGAATTCTTGACTTTTTGCCAAACACAAAAATGAGTCATTGTCTGTCTAAAACTGGACAAAGGGGCGAAAGGAAGTGACCTCGGCTAGGAAGGTTCTCTTGGAATAAACAGTTTGGTTTTGCTGAGTGCAATAATAGCTTTATTGTGTGAGTAATTTGGCTTGGTTGTTGTGAGCGATTTGGTTCGCTTTAACGGTGACTGTTTGTGGCGACATTTGTGTTGGTTGTGTTCAATACTCAGTACTAATACCTGAAGAAAATTTGTCTTACCACAATTTTCGCTTGTAGTAATTCCTTCAGAGAAAACGTAGAGCGAGTAAATCAACTGTTGATGTTTTTGTCTGGCCCTGAACTTCTGAGAAGGTATATTTTGTGTGACAGAATACTCATCCAACATCCCAATTTTGCCAGTGACGGAGGACGGAGACGTTTCTTAACTACGTTGCATGCTGGGAAAGGGAAAAGTCCCGACTGGCTTACACGTTTTGTTGTTGCCATAGTGAAAGGCCTTCTTCTTGTCATGTTACCACAACCGCCACAGCCAACTCCGGCAAAAATATAATAATAAACCAGTAGTAACCACAGGTTAGAAAGTGCGGGCCTGAATGTTATGAATGCACTTGAAGAGCTTTTGTTTAAGATGCTGGGAATGGGCAGAGAAGATAGTAATGCGTACCTTGTCTGTAAAAGAAAACACCTTATTGAAAGCGTGACAGAAAATTGGCGTTACTTTCGATTCTTACCAATTTCCGTCGCATCCACCCTCTGGAGATTTTTGTCAAGTTAGCTAATTAAATATTCAAGCCGGTGGCGGAGGAATGTTTATTTGCTCAAAACTGAGGCAAAATCTTTCAGAGATGGAAGTCAGGACATTTATAAGGATAAAGAGAGTAATTTGGGACCATTTGCTGGCTTTGAAGGGTGAAATTATCCAGAAGCAAGCTTTATTTTCGTTTCCGTGCCGAACCTCACGCTTTCAATAATTAATTATCGCGTTGTTTATGCTATCTGTCATGTTTTTTCTTTCGTTCTCTTTTCTAGCCCGCCGAGGTAATTTTTTTTGTCTAAATCACGTAAGGAATCTAGTGTTCGGACAAGATGTTCCCATTCAAGGTTTAGCTCTCAGGCAATGATTCTGGGAATTTTTGACCGAAACGTCGGCTTGTGTTGTTCGTGTTCGAGTTGCAACGGGCGACCGTGGCTACTTCGTTGAGTTAAGCAATGACGCGAGGTGAAACAAAAAATTTAATTCTGGTTTTCTTCTATTTCGCTGAAATCTTAACATGATAAAGCTGGATTGTTAAGGAATAGATTGTTTTTTTGCAGACGTGTGATAGCTATTAACTTTAAAGTTTTATATCACTTCGAAGTCAGGGTTTTTCAGGTTTTTGAAGAGCTTTTTGCAAAGCGTGGGGTCCGCAAGGGCGGGCTCTGCTCGGTCGGCGTAATCAGAGATTTTTGTTGACGCTAAAGGAGAAAATATCCGCAAAAGGTCATTTCATTGGCGACTCAAACGAATATAAATTTATATATGTTCCGAGCTCAAGTTCTAGTGAAAAAAAAGCACTTTCGACGAGCGCTGGGCCGGCTTTTATTTTACTCCCGCGAATGACAGTAGCTTTGATCCCATGTGACAAACTGTCGTGAAAACGTCAGCAGAACGTACTTTGATCTTCCATGTGACAGAAGCCTGCATCCCATATAATATAAATACACATAAACACTTCCAAAAAACATCTGTACGTTCCGTTTGATACGTATGTGTTCTGCGATGGTTCTTATACTCGCCATGAACAAAACAGCCCCTTGCAATATACCGATGGAAACGGAGGTTCCGCCTTTAATCTTCTGTGATGGTGGTGTTGGGTCGCCTAGGAAAGGGTTAACCAACACGTTCAAATGTGCGTTAAGAGACAGATAAATACCACCAGAACAGAGGTTTTTGCACCCATGTCATAAAAAAAAAATCAAGCGTAAGTCATGAACGATACTAACGAAAATCATGCAGCGTCGGTATCTATCGAACACTATCCGAAGATTGGGACTACTTACACTCACTCTTATACACTTCGTGACATAGTGGCTACTCTCAAGGAATAGTAGCTACAAAAGCATGAAAAACAAACAAACAAACAGTTGTACTTATAGACCCTATCACGGTTTTGGAAGCCATCTTAGAGGGTAGGCAAACATAACAGAAATTACAGTGTTCGTATGTAAATCTGTTGTCAAAAAAATGCGTGAAGCGCTTGTTTCTCAGCACAAAGTTATATTGCTAATTAATGGTACTACGCAAGGAGTTCCACTGACAAAATTTGAGGGATTTAGCCATGCCAGAAAACATTCGCTGGGTTTTTGAATTTTCCATACATTCGTCTGTTATTTTTTCAGCCCGCGGGCAAAGAATTACAGACAAATGTACTGAAAAATTCAAAAAGCCAGATAACGTTTCCTGGCACAGCTAATTCCCTCAAATGTTATCAGTGGAACCCTTTGCGTAGTACCATTTATTAGCAATATAATTTTTTGCTGAGAAACAAGCGCTTCTCGCATTTTTTTTTTTACAACGGATTTGCATACGAACTCTGTAATTATTGTTATGTTTGCCTACCCGCCGAGATGGCTTTCAAAACCGTTTAAGGTCTATTAAAACAGTTCTCTGGTGATCCGTAAAACGGACCAAATTTATACCTTGCACTGTTTTCCCCTTTACGTCATACACTAGCCGTCTTAGTTTGTTAAGATTACGGAAAATCCCCTTCAAAGCTTGATTGTCAAGACTAAGTAAACAAATAATGACCCCTTACCAGCCTGAACCTTTGAAATATGAACTTATGATTACGTACAGCTATCCTAATCGCCCAAGGTGCCTATTATTAAAAAACTCTCTTTATTAAAAGGTGCCTCGCTGCAAACGAGACACCTGATGTAAGATAATTAATTATAATAATAGTTTTGTCCAAAATTGTTGTAAGGTTACATCAGCCATTGCTAGGGAAACGACATTGATTCAAATTCTGTTCATTCATCAGTTACGCCTACAATTCGTGGCACAGATTCTTGGAACATTCATCGAAACGTTACCGGTAAAGAAAAGATCTGTTCACTGCTCATACCCCTCTTCCATCTCCACTCTAGTGTAATGCTGATCCGCTAAGGCGTTCACAATGTACAATCGCTTCAATCCCAGTAACAACAATGTCCTGCAAAATGGGTAAGTATGAGGGTTAAGAAAATATATAAAAACTTGTTGAAACCTATTGAGGGCGGAAATAGATGTTTAGGGACTGTGCAATAATTATCAGGAGGCGGGGGTGAAAAACGAGATAGTCTAAGGGGGGTAGCCTGTAAATTTATATAGAAAAGCACGAGGGTGGTATCTACAGGGTGTTTCAAAAGTCGGTGGACACTTTTCTATACAAATAAATGATAGTTTTAGGATTCCGATGGTAATGAAAGTTTTCCAGTTTGATGTGCATTGTTCTCCTTTCACCAATGTTAAAATATCAATATAAAGAGTGCTCCCACTGTACTGTATAACGTTTTTGAGCCGTTGCGGCATGGAACACTGGAAAACTTGACCGATTTACAGACTTCACTAAAGTTAGTTAAAATTCTGTAAAATGTCTACATCCCCATTGTAAATTACGAACTCTGTAAATGCGTGCATTCACAGAGATTTTAGAACTCTGTAAAAAGGTTGTAAATTTTAGCACATATTCTGCGCTAAGATCGTATGAAATGTGCATGTAATATTCATACTTTTCCTGTAAAGTTCGTAGAAAATTTACAGAGATTTCATCACATAAACAATAAATCTCTGTGAAATCTCTCTTCTTTCTTTGTAAAAAGGACACGAGTACAAATAAAGATTGTTGTTGTTGTTGACAAAAAAATCTCTGTAAACCTTTGAATATAAAATCTCCATACTTTTTCTGTAAAAAAGCGACTCAAATTAACTACATAAAATGTTTGTAAAATCCGAACAATAGGAAACACAAACTTTAACAGAAAAGTAAATAAAATGTTTGTAAAATATACATATTTTACTGCACTAAACCTCTGCAAAATGACCACAAATTCTCTGTAAATTTAGCTTGTAAAAGAGAACGTGAGGGGATAAAATCTCAATGTATCGTCCGTAAAAAGTCAACGGGATATCGCATAGAATGTTAGTAAAAATAAACCACACAAAATGTCAAAGAAGTTCACATAAAGTAGGTAAATTTATAGAGTTTTATTGTAAATGATTTCAAATAGTGGAAAATAGTCTACATTACTCGCAGAATCTAGCTGTAAAAGTAGAAATTGTACTACAGATAAAACTAATGGCAGCAAAATAATACTGTTTAAGAATCTGAGTTTTCTATACACCAGTTTTACAGTTTACAAAGTGAAATTCAAAGGGCTTCAGTAAGGCTCTGTTCACAATTAGCACCCAATAATTTATTCAATTCTCAGACACTTTCGTTAGCACTAGCTGCCTAAGTTAAATAAAAGAAATCCATTTAAAATAATTATATATGCATTTAAATCTATGGCATCTTCATATAAGCCATATCTGAGAAATGGGAAATAAGTCTTAACAAACCTATGTACTTTCATAATAATAGCACTAGAATACTGCATAGATTTTTTTGGACTAAATTTTCATCAAATATTTATTTATCTGGGGTGGATAATAATTATTAAACACGTGTGATTTATAAACTGTAGCATTATCCTTTCCGCTCGCCTAACTTGTATTATACATTGTAAACTTCTTCTATAATTTTTGTATGATTTAGCTTTTAAATTATGCTTCAATGTTTATTATCCTAAAAAAATCTAAAATCCTAAAAATCATGAACAAAATAATACATTGTATTTTACACTCCTACTAACCAACTAGTTAACATAAGATTAATCATTATCCTTTGTAATAACCCTTGATTCATCAATTCTTTTCACTTTCCCTTTATTAAAACGTTCCTTCCCAAAAAGTATCACTAATGCCGCCTTCGAATATGACTGCCCTTTAGGAAAAGTCACTTCACTCAGCTCCTATTGATGCAAAGGAGGGTGAAATCTGAAAGGAATTAAAAAAATGCATGCATGTCAGAATGTGTTGTGTCTATGTAAATATACATGTAATAATTATCAGTATCTATCAGTCTATGGACCATGTAGACTTAAAATTTCTGCAGTCTTTTCTTTTTTGAGAATATGAACAATGAGTCTGAGATATCCATCAACCAAAATAATCATCAATCTCATAACCCTGGAAAATGTAAATTTAACAATTCATTGTTTGGCTTTATCAATAAAGTAAACCCTTCAAAATGTCAGCTCCAGAATAGTTTTTATGGTGGTAATTTACATGTATGTACTGTTAATGTAGTTAAACAACATGGCTAATAACACAGCAATTTGTTTCACCTCCCCAACGATGCATTGCCACGTGTTCATTTGAGACCAACTGCTTTGTTCATTTGTGTCTATCATACAGTCACAATACACAAGCAAGACCACTTGTAGCAATCATGCTCAGTCCTGTATAAATACCCTGAATAGTATAGGGATGGGAGTGTTCTACCAGGAATTAGTATAAAATTAATTTACAGTACTAGTGTTCTATTCTGTGATAGATAGTTCAAAAGTAGCGGTTGGCAACAAAATGGAAGCCTCTTCTCTATGTTATCGAAGTGTCTGCGAGGATGATTTAGATAATTTACTTGTTCAGAGCTGTCATTAAGTTTTGAAGCAGGTGTGATATGAAATTTGTCAGCTGTAACATCTGATCTTGTTCTGTGAACACTGTTTATCTACAAAGAACCAACACCGGTGACATCAACTGAGCTCAGCAGTAATATATATATTTAGCCAAGCCTAAAAGCGGAGCTCCAAAAGCATTCTTTTTCTACTGGCATTTACATATAGTCTGCTTGTCATATCACCCATCTGACCTCACTCAAGCTACAGACCCAATGCTGTAGAAAATAGTATGGAAAGGTGATCTGAGCCAGTGGCACAGTGGATTTGGACCCCACGTGGATTTGCACCCTCCAGTCCAGATCTGCTTGTGGATCAGATTTGGACCCCCTAGTCCAGAACTGCTAGCAGATATGAATCCCCTTTTACGAATTTGGACCCCCACCCCTCCTAAAAACAAGCGTTCTATTGAGTAAGGTAATAAAAATTCCTTTCCAAACTGAGTTTGGAGATGTTAAAAAAGCAAAATAAAAATAGTGAGGTAGGTTTTTTTTAAATAATCTTTAATACCTTGTGTAAAAAAGAACCTGCAAAGCTAGTTTTCATCTATAAATTTTTAAAACAAAACATTTCTTAACATCTTAGAGCAATACCTAAGGACAGGTCTGTTTCCCCGTTCAACTGTAGGCAACTTAGTTACATACTTAGCTACTTAGGTATGGTTTAGAGCCACTAGAAATTGGTGGAGAAGCCTGGTGATTGCTCCTTGGAATCAGTATCACATCAGATATATAGTGATTCAGATCATCACTTCATAATGAATGCAATTTCGGTTATCCACAGCCTCCCATGAGACAGTCAGAAATCGGAAATTGTGTATCCTCTGGATATATGTATGCCTCACAAAAATTATGAAAGAAAGATACATGGAAATCAATAAAAATATTTAGATGCCATGAATTAAGACCAAGATATTTATTTTGATCAATTACTTCTTGACCTTACTATCACAAAAAAAAAAAACTGCTTGCTAACATTAAGCTCATCACTCAATGCACCTACAGTGTTTTCAAAAAGAAATCCAGCTGCTCTTCTGGCCAGTTAAGTGCAAGACCAAACAACTTGATAATAATATATTGGGCATTTGGTTGATGCCACTATCAAGGTGATTCATCAAAGCAAAAGTGCTGGAAATCCGTTAGCCATCTGAACTTGATCTTAACATACTTCATCAAACATCAGAGATTCCATTAAACATTAATGCCAAATGTCATCCAAACATCCCACAAGATTGGTGTGACCAGCTACTAATAAAATTAATTGAAAGACTGTATGCAGGAGGAGGAAGTCCAAAGGATGTGTACATTGATGAGAAAGAGCTTACTTTAAGTTTAATTTTAAGTTTTAAGTTTAATAATACTTTGTCATGCGAATACAACTAAGTTGATACAAAACAAAAAAGTGCATGACTGGAGAATAATTGGGAGAAACTAAATTCCCATACAAAGAATATTATCTAATATTACACATTCTAAAAACTAAGAGGTGAAATTCAAACGTGGCCCAAAGCTAACCTAATCAAATTAAATCAAATACTTGTCTCTTACAAGTCACCCCTGATTTGAGATTGAGACTAAAAATCATGAAGTAATCCAAAGCAAACCTAATTAAATTACATACTTGTCACTCACAAGCTACATCTGATTTAAAATTGACACTAATAATGTAATAGATAGGACTTAAAACTGCTTAAAGAAGGTGCATGCATGATGTTCGATGGAACACCATTCCAGTCTGTTATGTAGCGATTAAAAAAAGAAAAGCTGAAGGCCATATATATATTTAGCCATGCCAAGCCTAGAATCGGAGCTGCACACTCTCACCGAGCAACAGTCTAACTACTTTGAGATGAAAGCGTAAAGGGATTCAAAGCGGATAAAAAAAAAAAAAAAAAACAAAAACAAAAACACTGCAAGCGAACAAAGTACGATGCCGGCGAGTGTTTGCTCGAAGAAGGAGAAGGTGGAGAAATTAAACAAGACTAGCTAGTAATTAAAATAGCTTGTAATGATAAAGCTAGGAAAATCGGTATTTATTTTGACATAAATGCCCCTAGAAAAAAAAAATAAAGGGTACAAACTCTTCGTTTACAGCAGTCAACAGGACCGCGGTTCAGAAACAATATAAGAACAACATAAGACTTATTACAAGAAAACAAAGCACAATATGAATAATATTTCTTCGAAGATTCTTGGAGAAGGTGCAGAAATTGGACAGGTAACACAACTATCTTGTATTAAGCTAGAAAATTTCCTTAGCAGATTTGACATAAATGTCCGTAGAAGAGACAAAAAAAGAGGTCCGTACCTGATCGTTTAGAGCAGTCAACAGGAATCACTGAGACAGCAATCACTCGGAATGCGACAGAGCTGAATAATAGAGCCATTTCCCACAAAATCTTTCCTTGGCTTACACAAAACACTTAAGTGCTTTGATGGTTTTACTGTTACTTCCCATGTCTTCCGAAGAACCTTCTTCAATTAATGATTCTCAGTGGCAAAACATCATCCAGATAACGAAGAAAGCGCTTGCCAAACCAAACGAGCATTTCTCTCGCAGACCCGTCCACTTTAAAATTTATCAAAACCAGCCAGCCAGTCAACCCATTTCGCTGTTTTTAACATCCAAACGCTGATTCTTACCGGTTCAAACAAACGACATGTTTAAAGACGGCGAAACTTAATTGCTGTTTACAGGCTGCTTTCGACGAAGATCTCTTAAAGACTTGACGAAGTGAAGCGCGCTGGGTTTTGACTGTTTTGGCAGCATTTTGACAACTTAATGTCAGATTTTGAGAAGTGCACATGCACATGCATTTGATCGGATTTTTTATTTTTACTCGAGCTCGAGTCTCCCCCTTTAATGCTTAATTTTACGAGGACTCATTGCGATTACGTGTTGATAAGATAAGGGCAAAAGTTTCTTAACGCTACTGTGAGGAGCCAAGGTCGAAAAACAGTCAGCCAAGCCGACTAAAAACACTCGTTAGCTTGCAAAGAAAACAACGTAACAAAGCAAACAAACAATTCAACTACTTCTTTGCGTCCAAAACGAGTACAGATGATTGTTATTTATATCCATTGGAGAGAAAAATACAAGTTTCATTCCTCAACAAAAGTAACAACGATTAAACCAAATGTTAAGCTTCTATTTATTTAATTTACCTCACTGTCCTGTGTTGTAGAGGTTTCTACCACTTGAAAATGCGTAAGCTTCAGTAAAGTAAGAACAAGCATCCGCAAAAATAGCAAACGGTTTGTCCAAAGAAAGAGCTTCTTCCACAGAGTTTGAGCTACTATGGGGCGCCATGTGTAAAAATATTATTTAGCGATAATCTTGCATTATTTTGTGTTATTTAGCAAATCGCAAATAAAGTAGCAATGTAATTTATAAATCGCCAATTCAACGAACTTTGCGATTTATAAATGCCAGAGATGTGTTTTTGTGATTTATAAATCGCAGTGGAGGTTGACACTGTGATTTATAAATCGCAGGATACGTATCTTTGCGATTTGTAAATCGCAAAATAATATTTTTACACATGGCGCGCGATTTATAAATCGCAAATGTGATATATAAATCACAAAAGTGTGATTTATAAATCGCAAAAACCTGATTTTTAAATCGCATGTGTTATTTATAAATCGCAAAAACCCGATTTTCAAATCACATGTGTTATTTATAAATCGCAAAAACGTGACTTTTAAATCGCATGTGTTATTTATAAATTGCATCTGCGATTTATAAATCGCAAAAACTTGGTCTTCTCGCGGGCTCGGCTTTACAAAGCGGTATTTTCTTGAAAAGAGAGGCCTTTTTGGCGGGAAGTTGTCGATCGTTAACATGGCGGACAGAGAAGCCCTAACGAGGAGGATTTCCGAAGCTGTCTCTCTGGCCATCAGTGAGTCATTCTCCAACCAAGATTTGGCCCTCAACATACCAGTGAGTTCATTTAACATGTTGTTAAACAAACAGGCCCGCCTCATGAGTAGAGAATAGCCACTTTGCGATATCCGTCGATCGTTTGGCTCACTTGCTTCATGTTTATTCATCAATTCTTTAGACCCGTTCTTGTTCTGCCTCGAGCTCTCAATCTAACCTAATAACATCGGCTAATCCGCCTCAGGCATCACAAATCCAGGTATGTAAATCAATGTTATCCTATTATGTTACAATTCTGGGTCAGTTTGTGTGTTGTGTGTGTGTGCATTGCGTTACGTAAAGAAAAGCGTGACATGTAAACATGGTGGCACTCCATGTTAAAATATAATTTTCCGCGTATATTTTCGTTTTTCGTACTCTTAATATTTAATACCAGCTGATGGATTATTTAACATAAGTCTTCCATATAAATCTTCTTTTGGGGAATATACAGAGTCATGGTTCTCCCGCTGCCAATCAGCTACTAGCACCAAATCCGCTGGCAACACAACTCAGCCAGGTATGTGATCCAGCGCCGTTCAATTATGATTCTCGGGTCAGTCTGATCTCCTTCGCAGCCGTTGTTTGGGCTCGTCACGCAACGCGCACCAACGACGGCTACAAATGACACTAAGATCAGTCAGATTACCATTCATTTGAATAGGATCGCCACGACGGATGTAAAGTATTGTATTTTTGTGTCCATAATCTTTTTTTTATTTTCAAACCTGAATCTATACATCATTCAAAGAACTTGGGTAAAAAAAACGCCGTTTTAGTGCTAGAGTGTTGCAAATGAAGTGAAAGGATGTAAAAGAGAAGGAATTTTATCCCGTGCCGTGAGAGGAAGGCGGTGTGGAGGGGTTTAGGGGGCGGTTCGTATGCAGCGTTGTATTTGTTGTTGCCTGTCAGTTTTTCAGACCGATTGGAACAAATCCATCATGAGAAGTTGACTTTAATAAAAAAATGTTCCCAGAATTTACCAGAATTTAACGATGTGTCATGATGTTTTGTTTGTTTCTTGCTTGTTTTTGGTTTCCAAATTTGATAACAGTTGCTTTATCTGTCGCAGGCGCAGGCCTCTCGATTCCCTCTGCCATCTTCACTTTCACGCGTCACGGCCTTGCCTCATGCTAAGCGACGACGAACCGCAGGCAACACTACTAAACCGAAAATACATAGTAAGACGGTCCTGTGTCTACCACCTGCCAGAAACATGTCAATGTCAATTCCAATCCCAAGGGGAGAGACAAGAGCAATATTACAGGAGGCTGGTCTTGTCGGAAAAGTATGTATCAACTCTTGCTGGAAAGCGGTGGATATCGAGAGGGAGATCACCAGCCTTTTCGGGCCATGTTTTGGGGTCGTGGATAAAGAAACGCTTTCTTTTTGTTATCTGAGGTAACTTAAGGAAGGAAAATTAATATTAAATTGTTTTTCGCTAGCCAGACCCCAACAGTCAGTTAACAATGGTGTTGTAGTTTGACAAAATTACTGTTACATGTTAGTGAATGAAAATGTATTGATTATGGTACTAACCTTTCATCACCGCGTTTGTGTGGAATAACAGTGGTTACCTATGGCGAATCCTCTATCTTCGTACTTGTCGAACATGTGCGGGAAACGAAAGCAATTAAATTTAAGCAACCTATATGATCGGTTTTTTAAAGGCTATTGCAATTTTGTTCTATGTTCTTGCCTTTTCAGCGATTTAGCTGCTTTGGTTCAAAGCCTTCCTAAAGTATGGTGCCATTCTATGATACATTACGGCAGTGGCCATTAATAATTACACTCGCAACGTTAACACAATTATGGTTTGGAGGCTTCCACATCGCGACCTACCGATTATGTTTAACCAGTTTTGACAAATAACCACCGACTGGGGAAATCTGTTCTATCTGTTGTTAAGACCAGTGCCTCAGCCATTTCCAGGCGTGCCCATCGCCCCTGCCCGGCAGTTGTTAATCGTCCAGCATCCCAACTCTCATCAGGAACCAGAACAATGTCAGCCCAGCCCAACCCCTGCCTCCGTAAAGAAAAGTTTATGCCATATTATGTCCCCTTGAGTGTTCTAACATGCCAAATTTCCTTCATTGTTAGCACTCTACCAGGGACGAAGAAGCTCTCTGTTCCAAGAACTTCATCCTCGTTTGTCTGGGATGCCAGCCAGGTCCTGTCCATATGTTCAAGAGACACTCTTTACATTATGTCAAGGGAGGAACCCTTAAATTCCCTCTATGCGAAAGATAAAACGGTAAATAGCTAAGAACAATAGTTAAATTGAATCATTTGTCCCCTGTTAACTTCCTAACTGAATGAATCATATTAATGAATGAACTCTCGACAAGAGAAAAGAAACGCGAGTATGAGAAACAACAATGCAATAGAGGTGTTGACAAAGGTTGACACGGAATGCTATCAAGATGGGACAAAAAGTGGTGCCTGCTGTTTATTTTAATTTGCAGACACTCAGATATCTACCTTTGTTACTCAAGACAATAGAAAGATCGGTTGCCAAGCTCAACACCTCGCATCTGTTTTTATACTTGTTGTAATATCTTTGTAAATCTGTCTTCTTGTGTGTACATCTTCTAGTCAAACAATACTTTTGTATTAAGATTTCTACACCCTGTCGTCTGTTTAACTGTAGGGTGACTCTGACCAGGAATCTGAGGATGACAGCACTTTATATCGGCCAGTCTTTGATATGCAGCACAGGCGTGAAGCAGCATCTGTCGGCGGTCTTTCAACAGACAGACAGCCGTCTAACAACCCTCCACTCTTAAGCGACCCCTTAGCTGACTCGGGAGAACATATCAACACTCGATCCGGTGTCATTCCTGATCAACAGGACACGCAAGCCCGAAATAACCCCGACTTATTCCGGTATAAGTTTTTGGAAAATTTATGAACGAATCTAACAAATAAAAACTGAAAATGCCATGCCAAAAAAATTCATGAAAACTTTCGCATCAATTGAATCAGTTTTTACATTGATATAATGGTTCAGTTCTGTAATTAAAACGTTATTTGGAGATTTTTCTAACACAATGAAGTTCTGAGAATGATGCATTATTTCGTGAGTGACTACACAAAAAGGTAATTCTAGTGCTCCTATAGGGGTCAAACTTAGAAACCCTTCTGATTACTAGTTGGGATGCTCTACAATTCTGCATACTGCTAGGATTGGAATGAGGAATGTGTGACTTTTGTGCAATGGAATAAATGTGCATGACGGTATCTTGTAAGCCCGGTGAATGAATGATGGAATTGAGTGATGGAATTAAACTGATGAGTGGACCAACTCTTTGTTGGTCTACGAAACAGAACTGTGTGAAAGTCCATATGAAACGACAATGAGTAGAAATACATTGGTATTACCGCTCCATTATTGTTGAGCACTATTCTGGATATATCAGTGTAGAACTCACCTGAAGTTAAGCTGTTTCGTGTGGTCAAAGAACGACCACACTCATCAGGCAATATTCACAATTGTGGTCGTTCTTTGACCACACGAAACAGCGTTGTCGCAATAAAAAGATGAATTGAAATCCTGCTACCATTGATCATTATAATTATGTATGTATATATATATATATATATATATATATATATATATATATATATATATATATATATATATATATTGAGGTTCTACTACTGAGGAATTCCTTCTTTCGGGTTTGCCTGTGTCAATCACTGAGTAATGCATCATTCTCATTCATTCACCAGGCTTATTCTAAATGGTTTCAAGAAACCATCTTTCATAAGGATTAATTGTTTTCCGTGACCTAAAACGATAAAAAAAAAATGCGTTTTCTGTTATCGTTGTTGTTGTTGCATTGGACAGGTCGTACGTCTCCCTTATCAACGAGGAAATCATCGTCGACACAGATGAGGACGGCAGCGACAGTGAAAATCTTAACAGTTTCAGTGAACATAGCCCAACAATGAGGTGCATTGATTTTCAGACTGCTGTTCATTTAATTGAAAGAGACCATAACATTATTATAGTATCATCTGCCCTCACTGATGTGAATAATGGATTCGTTCTTTGAACAATAAAGGAATAATGAAAAGGACCACTTGTGCCAGTTTGCCAACAATTACGCCAGGAAATCTATTTCCTTGAACTAAAAACTCATACTACCCTTTTATGTTCTTTTTTTTAGCAATAACATAGCGTTGGCTGAAATTCTCCGCCAACTCCAAGGGAAGATCAACACGGAGGAATTATCCTTCATAAATGTGCGGAGGAGTGCAATTTGGGTGGACACCTGTCGTCAGCTGCTGCGGAAACGGTTTTCACCAAACAATAGAATTTCCGTAAAGTTCGCCGACAACAAAGGGAACAGCGAGGGGGCTGTCGATGTGGGTGGTCCTAAAAGAGAGTTTCTAAGATTGGTGGTCAAAGCTGCCAGTGAGGATTCAGGTATCTTCACTGGACAGCCGGGATGTCGCTCTTTGTACCCAAATGCGATAGGTATGCACGTGCATTGTTAGAACTTTTAAAAATCGTTATTAGTATAATTATACACATGTCATCGGCTTCCCCGTGGGGTCGACCCCCGGGCCAACCAGGGGGATTGTAAAATCAGTCAAGCAAACCTGAGGAATTTCCCCGGGGGTCGGGGAATCTCTCAAGACAAAGTCCCCTGGGTGAGGTGTCTCTCACCTGAAAATCCCTGTGACATCCTTTTCAAACTTGTGAATTCCCCCACCCCCTAATCTTTGATCGTAAAACAATGTCAATATTTTCTCCTACCCTCGGGCAAAGAATCCCATCCATTTCCACGTATTCCCCCACATATCTCCCTGGTAGGCCCGGGGTCGACCCCACGGGGAAGCCGATGACATGTGCATTACTCAGGTGATTATAGAGGATTCTGTTGATCTCATTGGTCGAGGATTGCGTAATATCCTGTTGTAATCACCTGGCGCGTAAGAATTTGAAGCTAGACATTTCTTGGACGGTTCTTGCTTTTCTCTGATAATCGATGGATTAATTACACCAAAACAGTTATTCGCTCAGTAAATATTGGTGAATAGTCACCAATTTTTACTTCGCCTTAGACGAATGGTTGTTAAGTGACTTGTATGCTAACAATAAATTGCGCAAATTAACTTGTTTGTGATCTGCCCCTAGCTCGCGAAAAAGACCTGTACCGCCTTGTTGGGGTAGTACTAGCATGGTCACTGGTGCATGGAGGTCCCGCTGGGAATTTCTTTAGCGTTACTTTATACGAATCCATTGCCTATGGACCGGGTGTAAAGCAACCACGTCTGGAGGATGTTCCGGACCAATATTTAAAGCAGAAGATTACTCAGGTGAGTATCTTATTTCACCGGGTGACTGGAGTGTACCGTTGTCACTAACGTTACTGATTTCAGGCAACCCCATTATGTCACCAGGAAACCTTTAGGGTAAAGTGTAATACGGCAGATTAAGCGTAGCTTCTAATTTATTTTAGCAGCAAAACAGATCTATAGTAACAAATGCTAATCCGTTTGGTATTAACATTACTTTTTTTTTTAGATTACCGATTCTAAAACAGTCGAAGAATTGACCAACAACCTCCAGGATGAAGACATCCAAGCCATCCTAGATGCTCAAGGTGCAGCAGCGTTGCCAATGTTAGAACAGAAGGATTCCATCATTAAAATAATCCTCCGTCACGTCCTTCTGGATTCGACGAGATATCTCCTTGAGGATTTGAAGAAAGGCCTGGGAACTTTGGATGTCCTGAAAGCCATTCAAGCAAACCCAGAGCAATTTCGAGAGGTGTTCACAAACGAAAATATTCGTCCCTTGACGCTGAATCCATGGATGCTCTTTTTACCATCGACTATGCCGAACAGGGATCGAATCAAAGAGCCAGCCAAGAGTTGGCCATTGTTCATTGGAGGGATTACTTACAAGACTGTGAAAGTAAGTTTCAAAATGTAATACCAAATTATGTCAATGTTAAAAATGCCAATCATAACTGAAACTCGCAACCCCATGGTAATCACTCATTATTTCTCGAGTCGTGGGCGCAAAATAATTTTTTGAAATACATTTCTAAAACAAAACCAAAAACTAAGAAATACATGCTCCATTTACTGATCCCTGCCAATGAAATTAAGAGCTCATAGGAGCTACAACACTACTCTTTACATCCGAAATACGCGAGCTTTGTCGAGCACATCCTTTTTTTTGGCCTGTTTGAGAGCGCCACACAATACAGGCAAACCCACTGGATACCTCGGCAATAATTCTGTATCCAACGGCAATTTTCTGTCGGATGTCGGATTGTGCCCATACATTTACACCAAAGAGAAAAATTATATATCACTTGACCAACCCAGTTAAGGGTAACTGAACTTTGTCATTTTTCCATATTTTTAAGTCGAATGATTAAGGATCATACAAGAATGGACCGTTTCTTTCTGTTATAATTTCAGGTGGAGATGCCCAAGCAAACCTGGGAGAGGTACTCTCTTTTGCTACTGGTGCGGATGTACCCCCTATTTTGGGGTTTGATACTATCCCCGTTATTGCCTTTACGGATAGGGCTTTCCCCACTGCTAATACTTGCGCAACAATTTTGAGGTTACCGACCGCCTATGACAACTATGACGAATTTAGGGAGAAGATGGACTACGGCATACTGAACTCTCCCTGTTTTGGACAGGCGTAGTGTTACTATGCCTGTTATGGGTGCAAAGGCATAATGACTAATATGTATCAAGAGCATACTCAGATTTCGCTAAGATATGTTATAGTTTACCACTTTATCTTTCTCAAGTTTCAAAGGTCATTGTCTCGAGTAAAATATTACTTTGTAACTGGAGCTCCTCTATTAGGCTTAGCTAATCTGTATTGTTTATCAACTGGAAAGTAATTTGTCCGGATAATATTACCCTCCTGAACAACAGGAGCCAGGAGTGGAAGCCACCATTAAATTCCCCGTTAGACGCCAATTGAAACAGTATTCAAGTTTCGCACTAGAGACCTTCCAACAAACTCGATGGTGCGACGATAGAGTTCCTTACCACTTGTTTCTGACAGTGGGTCAACGAGTCGTTTGAGTTCGGCGTACGAGTTCTCGTCCAAAGGATTTGAAGTTTCAGGCACTTGTACATGCGGCAAATCCGTACGAATCAAATCGGAAATTCTCACAGCCGAGTAAGCGTGTTCTGAATCATGGTAATCCCCAAAAACCGTAAGGTTTAGATTTGTCCAAAACATCTGCGCAGGAGTACTGTTGGCTTCACTTGAAACTTTATGGTTGTTATGTGCTGACACAAACTCCGCAAGATTTTTGTTCAGGCGAGGCAAATACACGTAGTGTAAACAAAAAAGATCGGTATCGTTGAGGGGATCGAGAATTCCCTCTCTCTCTAGCTCGTAGAAATCCGCTTTAAAAACGGACAGTTCTTGTTCATTGGTGCTCCTGTTATGACGTTCGATCCTTTGGTTATGTACCGAACTTCCCACGATTATGCATCTTGACTCTTCTCCCCGAGCAGCAACCATATCCCTCCAGACTTCTACATTCTCTCCTCCATGATCGCTACGAATACGTAATGGTCGTCCATATTTACGTATGGCATCATGGAAAGACATCAGAACTGTATTTGCTTTGTTGTTTGTAGAACACCGACAAAAGGTAATAAGGCGACTAAAGCCATCGATACAATGATGCACCACAAAACGCCATCGTATTAACTTGTGATTACCGTCAATATGCCAGAGGTAATTTGGACAGGGGACCGAGTAAACTCGTCTTCGGATGGCCGGTCGCTTTCTTGCTGTAACAGAGGGATCTAGATCATGAATGGCTTTCCTCATCCTATTACGTTGGACATTTATTCCTTGGGCTTTGAGGTGGCCTTGGAGCATAACTTCGCCAGCGTTGGGGTGATTTCTTTTTATGGAGTCAACAGCTAGCTGTAGTCTGGAGTCTGAAATATCCGAATACTGGGTGGCATCAAGGTTGTTTTCTGCAATAGCCTTGTAAACAAGTGGCCGGGAGACCTGCAAGGTGCGTGCGATATCGGATACTGGGAGTTTTAATTGCAACAAGAGGCTACAATTAGCCTAAACCCGGGCTTGTAAAAAACAGTATTGTATCCCTAACTTAGTGCTAAACAAAAGAATAGAGGGAAGTCTGTCTTTCTTACATCGGACGCATTGTGTTTAGCTTGTGTTGGAGTCTATTTCTTTGGACCCCTATCAACATTTATTCCTCTAAAATACAGCTCAACCATTGAGAACAGTAATTATAACACTTGTAAAAAATATTTCTAAAAGAACAAGAAAAAGAGAAACAGAAAAATAAAGCCCGTGATATATACCACTAAAAAAGCTAAAAGACATCAAACCCGGGTTAGCTGTGTCACAGGCAAGAACAGTGACCTTTAGGCCACAGAGGTTTATCCTTTTGCAAGGTGATAAAAATAGTGTATTGATTCCAAAAAAAAAACTAAGCACACTTGTTTTCGCTTCGATGGATAATTGTTTGAGAAAGGAAACGCTTATCGAACGATGTAGGATTTTTTTCGCATAAACGTTAATGGAGTACGTCTCGGTGAAATGTGAGTAGAAAATTAATTAGCAGAGTGAAACTGTTTACAAACA
This sequence comes from Pachyseris speciosa, assembly GCA_016490735.1. NCBI lineage: Eukaryota > Metazoa > Cnidaria > Anthozoa > Scleractinia > Pachyseridae > Pachyseris > Pachyseris speciosa. The sequence continues at coordinate 32,178 of JAEMWC010002111.1, read as the reverse complement.
CTTCTCCTTTGTCGTCTCATGTTATTATAATCGGCTCCCAAGCACAAGACCTAGAAAACTCAGACCCACCCCCCAAACTGTAAAAACTCAAACCCCTCATAAACGGCGATAATTCATTTTGCCCACGTTTATTTCACTTTGAAAATTTGTATAGTTGTGAGGGGGTCTGAGTTTTCCAGTTTGGGGTGGGGTGGGGGGGGGGGCGGGTCTGAGTATTCTAGGTCTCGTGCTCCGGAGCCGATTATAATAACGTGAAGTGTTTGTTATCTGCGATAAATAGACGGTGTAACATTTCAGCGCACTGAACGGCGATAATTTATTTTGTCCACGTTTATTTGACTTTGAAAATTTGTATAGTTTTGAGGGGGTCTGAGTTTTCCAGACTTGGGGGGGAGGGGGGTGGTGGGGGGGGGGGGGGGCTGAGTTTTCTAGGTCTGAGGTCTGAGTTTTCTAGGTCTGAGTTCTCCAGACACCCGATACGGGGAACACGGCGGCAATCCATCTGGAGTTAAATTTTGGTCATGTTAAAAGCTTTCTTCTCGCTGTTGAACTTGCAAACATTCGTATAGACACTTCTCTTAACATATTAGTTGTTCAGACTTCAAAGACACAAGGTGAATCGACGTTTTCCAATACGTGACAACAGGCATCATTCTTGCTGTTGATATGAGATTTACACTTCCGAATCACTCGGCCGGGAAAGGTCAAACTCCCTTTGTCTGTAGTCTCTAATTTTTGGCGCTCCCCTCGCGTCGCGTCTCCTCGCAACTTCGCGCGCGCACGTGGCCCCAAAATCCGTCGCCAAAATTAGAGACTACTCGCAATCTCCTGAAGCAGTCCATCTGCCATTAAGTTTACTCATGTTAAAAGCTTTCTTCTCGCCGTTGAACTTGCAAACATTCGCATAGACACTTCTCTTAACGTATTGTTTGTTCAGACTTCAAAAGCCACAAGATGAATCGACATTTTCCCGTACGTGACAACACGCATCACTGTTGTTAAAAATAGTTAGCGCTTGCGCAGAAACGCCGGAAGTGCCATTTGTGGATGATACTCGACGACGAAAAAGAATAATCGTCGGTAGTTTAAGACCCGGGCGCCGCGCGAGACGCGCGCAGCCCGGGTAATAAGCCTTGTAGCCGTTCTCTCGATAATCGTTTGACTGGTCTTCCAGGTCTCCTGTGTAAGGATAAGTTACAAATATAATACATTAAAATCGAATTGGGAGAAAATGAGAGTTAATAACAAAAACAATATTTTTTTTTCTTTTTTTCCCCTAAATTCCGAACACCAAGTTAGGAGAGCTGCTACATTGGAAAAATAAAAAGGATAGGGTGTACAGGAAGAAAAGCTTATGATGTTAGACATCAAAATCGTCCAGGAGACGTGGGAGTCTTAAATACTATTGTCGTTTGGTAGCCCCGCTCACATTCGTCTCCATTTGGGTTTAAACGAAATTATTACGATGACTATCTCCATTCGATACGTAGTCAACTCTTCTCATCCGTGCACCTAGCGCCGAGTAAAAAATAACCCTCTACGGCCCAAGCCATTAAACGTTGCACCTTCTCATAGTAACACTTAGTTAGACTCAATAATAATAAATAGTAGGTTAACGAAATAGAATACAGTTCATAAAAAATGAACATATGTGGCGAATGTGGCAACTATTCCAACCCCCCACCAGGCCACACACACACACACACATCCCACCGCTCTATCTTCGAATAAGCACTGGCCCTTCAGGTCCAAATTTTAAGAAAGAAGCGCCTGGACGCTATTTCAAGAAAATACGGTATTAAAATAGACGTATCAACCCACCGGGTGAGAGACTCCCCAGATGATCGCACCGTGGTCAAACTGGAGACATCGAATGGTTGCGACAGGCTAGAAGATGTGGCATCGTCATTTGAATATAGATTCTACAAAAACAAATGTACAGAGATCAATCTGGTCAGTGTTTACCTCTCTACAGACTTCAATTTTAGTGGCTACATGTACAATAACCACAGACAACCTCTAGGACATGTCCGGCCCCTATCAGCTCCCTCCAAGACTTGTTGCATCTGTTGTTTGTGTTCATACTTATATTAAATAAAAACATTCCGAGAAGTGAAGGGTTGACAGAAACATCTACTCAATGGGTAAACCAGTGAACGATCGAATAAAAGAACATTTTTTGGAACATTGCTTACTCATTGACGTCATTGAATATATAATGATTGCCAATCGATTAGTATTTTCCCGCCTCTGAAATCGAAATTTGTGCCATAATTGCTGCGTTCACTTCATAAGTTTTTCAGAAAATTCTTGTATCAAATTAAGAATTTATTGCGGACCCCCACCGGACCGCCAGTTAGTGTCCTTAATAGCGAGAGTCAGTAACAGCGGGAATTTATTTCAGTGAAAGGTCTGTAATCTATTTTTGCCTAGGATTTAGCTGCTGTCGTCATTATTGGGGTGTCCGTAATGGCGAGGTGTCCCCAAGGCAAGAGTTCACTGTAAACTGGGGCGGTATATTGCGTGACCTAAGGAAGAGCGTGACGTATCCTCTTTCCCTTTATGGAACACGATGGCTTACCTAGTTAAAATATAAATGTCATCGTAGTAAACCTTTTCAGTCCTGAACTTGATCTTTAGAAAGAAAAAACTGGCGGCCTTGCCAAAACTTACCAAAATAGCGTTAAAATTATCATGATTATATTTCTCATCCCTGCTTGTGTTATGCTTCTCATGACCCAGAATTGTAACATAATAGGATAACATTGATTTACATACCTGGATTTGTGATGCCTGAGGCGGATTAGCCGATGTTATTAGGTTAGATTGAGAGCTCGAGGCAGAACAAGAACGGGTCTAAAGAATTGATAAATAAACATGAAGCAAGTGAGCCAAACGATCGACGGATATCGCAAAGTGGCTATTCTCTACTCATGAGGCGGGCCTGTTTGTTTAACAACATGTTAAATGAACTCACTGGTATGTTGAGGGCCAAATCTTGGTTGGAGAATGACTCACTGATGGCCAGAGAGACAGCTTCGGAAATCCTCCTCGTTAGGGCTTCTCTGTCCGCCATGTTAACGATCGACAACTTCCCGCCAAAAAGGCCTCTCTTTTCAAGAAAATACCGCTTTGTAAAGCCGAGCCCGCGAAAAGACCAAGTTTTTGCGATTTATAAATCGCAGATGCAATTTATAAATAACACATGCGATTTAAAAGTCACGTTTTTGCGATTTATAAATAACACATGCGATTTAAAAGTCACGTTTTTGCGATTTATAAATAACACATGTGATTTGAAAATCGGGTTTTTGCGATTTATAAATAACACATGCGATTTAAAAATCAGGTTTTTGCGATTTATAAATCACACTTTTGTGATTTATATATCACATTTGCGATTTATAAATCGCGCGCCATGTGTAAAAATATTATTTTGCGATTTACAAATCGCAAAGATACGTATCCTGCGATTTATAAATCACAGTGTCAACTTCCACTGCGATTTATAAATCACAAAAACACATCTCTGGCATTTACAAATCGCAAAGTTCGTTGAATTGGCCATTTATAAATTACATTGCTACTTTATTTGCGATTTGCTAAATAACACAAAATAATGCAAGATTATCGCTAAATAATATTTTTACACATGGCGCCCCATAAGCTACTCATTCCTCCCATTAATACCGGTGAACTGTTAAGTGACTTTTCTTGGTGAGATGCAAGATGCCGCGGTGAAGTGAAAGCCCTTGAAGCGTTGAATTATAGCGGAGCTCCAGCGGCCCCAAGGGCCGCGAAGCGGAGCACCATACCTATAGAAACCCGTCAACTGCTTTTCTCATGGTAAAAATGGCTAGCGGTATTGCTCGTGGGCCCGCACGACGACGACGACGACGACGACGGTGGAGTTGCCCAATAACTAATAATATCCTAATAATAATCATAATAATCCAACATGGCGGCCATACTCCACCTGGCCCAGCTGACCAGCTAGTTTACAGCGTAAGTCTTTGATACTGGACATCCATCTTATAACCAATTGACACCTGTCAAAACAAGGTATCCGCTGACCAGTGTCACGTGACCATATCGCGGGCTCAAGTTGAGCCCTCATCGAGGTCAGCTGTTTTTTTGAAGTTGACCGCTGACCAGGTACTTGCTTTCGATTTGATCGCAGGCTCAAGCCAGGTGTGGGACACCCAAACCAAATCGAGGCTTAATTTTTCGCGCGCTTTCTGCGGCTCGTAATTTCACATTCACTTAGTTTCTTCATTATGAGCAAAACAACTTCATCGTCTTCGATCGAAGTTTGTCTTTAAATTCGCGTAAAAAGCATAAAAATCAAGAACTTGTCAAAAGATACTCCGGAACGTGACTTTTCAAGTGATGAAGGGAAGAGCGATTTTTCTCAAGAAAAGCTTCAAACTTAGATGGATGAAGCGGTTGAAAACAGTATAATTCAACGCTTCAAGGGCTTTCACTTTACCGCGGCATCTTGCATCTCACTAAGAAAGGTCACTTAACAGTTCACCTGTGTTAATGGGAGGAACGAGTAGCTCAAACTCTGTGGAAAAAGCTCTTTCTTTGGACAAACCGTTTGCTATTTTTGCGGATGCTTGTTTTTACCTTACTGAAGCTTACGTATTTTCAAGTGGTAGAAACCTCTACAACACAACGCAGGGAGGTAAATTAAATAAATAGAAGCTTAACATTTGGTTTAATCAAATGAGCACCAAAAGCAACTGACGAAGGAAACCACTCAGATTTCCGAAACCGGTCTTGCTATATATATATATCCTAAACAGTTCTTATTAGAACCTTACTATGGCCATTCAAAGCGACGACGACACTGTCGTAGCCATACTAGCAGAAATGAGAGACAGCCAGGTACTACCGCCAATCTCTCCCAACCAGTCCCCAACCAAGTGGACAAGACCAGACTCAGAGGAAAAGGAAGACATACCATCCTCCCAGCCACCACCAATCCCCAAGCGTCCAAGGACTTGCAGCCTGCTGAAATAGAATCGCTTCCTTGGAAACCATACGCGCGAAATGTCTGAAATCCACTGCCAGACAAACCAAGCCGCGTAGTAACGAACTCTGTTCTATCAAAGTGAAACTAAATGAGCTTACAACTCTCATGACTGTATTTTCTAAACGTGAAAATAAACCAAGAGTTGCCTTGTGTCCAAGTGTCTCTTCTGGAAACGTCTCATAGACGACACTTTTACAGTGTGGACCATAAGCGAAAAACGAAATCAACAATTTTGTTGAATTCGCAAATAACGTCTACTCAACAATCAAGTTTACTTGGGAAATGTCGCTTGAACGAATCTTTTTCCTCGACACTGAAGTTTTCAAAGGCTCATGTTTCGTTAACGGCAATCTACTTGATGTCCAAACACATTTTAAGCCCACAGAAACCTTCCAATAGACGCATTTCTCCTCATGTCACCCTCTCAGTGTTAAGAAGGGATTTATTAAAGGAGAAACATTGCGTCTTTTGAGAACAAACTCAGTCAAAGAAAATTTCGAGTCACTCAAACGGGATTTTCAATCCCGATTACTCGACCGAGGCTATCCTCTTGAGATCGTCACAACAATAATGGCTGAAGTTAATTTCTCATCAAGGAATGAGGCTTTACAAACGAAAACTAAGACATCAAACGAAATTTTGCCACTAGTTACTACATACAACCCGGCTTCACCGAATCTTAGAAAGATTCTTATGAAACACTGGCACCTCATTTCAAACAACCCTAAACTCGCTCAAATATTTTCTAACACCCCTGTTGTCACTTATCGGAAGGACAAATCGCTCAAAGACTTTCCAGTCCGAGCAAAAATCCCTTCCCAAGTTTAAAACAACAAAAACAGGAGTTATATGCGATAAGGAGGGTGACAATATTACAATCGTTCAGAAACCTTGAGCCTCCAGAGCCTTAGGGCAGCACCACTTTTCCCTGGTAGTTTCAAATAAAGAGTCACAAATTGCTATTCATCGTTTATAGGTGGAAAATCACTCCGAAAACGTAAAAACAGCTGGTAGTCAATGGGTTAAACACAACGTTAACTTTAATAAAGGCAAAAAGGCAAATTAATATAAAACAAAACACAATCCTAAAATAACACAATCGTAAAGTTAAACGTTTACTCAGTGACTTATCCCAAAAGCTCATGAAATTTAAGACGCTAAATTTAGAAAGTCCCTTGAAATGAAAAGAACGTAAAAACAAGAGTTAAGCGAGAGATAATTTTTCTCACCTACACCATGAACAGAATCATTAGCAATATTCGAACGTTTCCTCGACAATGTTCGACGACTAAAACATGTTTTATCCTCAGCTGAAGATGAATCTTTCCACAAAGTGTGTTTTCGTCAAACTCTCCCACAGAAAAATGGCTTCATATCCCCGATGAAAAATTCGAAAAGATCCAAGTGAAGTGAGCAAACATCGGAGGAAAGCGAACATGTTTTGCGATGGTTTGCTTATGTTTCTCTTAACATTTCTCCTCATGTCACCCTCTCAGTGTTAAGAAGGGATTTATTAAAGGAGAAACATTGCGTCTTTTGAGAACAAACTCAGTCAAAGAAAATTTCGAGTCACTCAAACGGGATTTTCAATCCCGATTACTCGACCGAGGCTATCCTCTTGAGATCGTCACAACAATAATGGCTGAAGTTAATTTCTCATCAAGGAATGAGGCTTTACAAACGAAAACTAAGACATCAAACGAAATTTTGCCACTAGTTACTACATACAACCCGGCTTCACCGAATCTTAGAAAGATTCTTATGAAACACTGGCACCTCATTTCAGACAACCCTAAACTCGCTCAAATATTTTCTAACACCCCTGTTGTCACTTATCGGAAGGACAAATCGCTCAAAGACTTTCCAGTCCGAGCAAAAATCCCTTCCCAAGTTTAAAACAACAAAAACAGGAGTTATATGCGGTAAGGAGGGTGACAATATTACAATCAGTTCTTTGTTGAGGATACATATCATTAAGGTCTTCAAACAATATCCCATTGAAATTGAAAAAGTCTCACCTTCTTTGCTTAGTGCCGCGCAAGCGACATTAACAGGTTTGTATTGTTTTTATGTCAGTGATAGCCAGTGTGAAGTAAAAGCGCGAGTCGTGCTTAAACAATTTTTGTTTTAAGAGTATTTTCAATGATTTCAGTTCATCGAATCATTAGGTAAATAAACAAGGCTGCTCGCGTCTCTTCAAACTTTTATTTCAGTCTGAATCTTCTGTCGTCGTTTTACACGTAAGCTTTTTTTAGGAGTTTTTTTCACTACATATCATTAAGATCTTCAAACAATATCCCATTGAAATTGAAAAAGACTCACCTTCTTTGCTAAGTGCCGCGCAAGCTGCATTAACACTGGTATCTTTGTGATACCAGTGTGAAAAAGCGCGAGTCGTGCTTAAACGCATCTCGACTGTGAACTCTACTATGTTAGTAAACAAACAGAATCATTACGTAAATAAACAAGGCTACACGCGTTATAGTTCCTTCCATTACTGTTTTTCTAATATGAATCACGCATCTCGACTGTGAACTCTCCTATGTTAGTAAACAAACTAGCCTACGTAGGCGAGTTCACCTTTAGTCGTAGGCGACTTGGCGTAGGCGAGTTTGGTCGTAGGCCAGTCGACCGGATACCTTCTGAAAACGTCATTTTGACGTAGCTATTTGTTATCCGTGAAGCAACAACAATGGCCCAAGTTCGGTTTGCTTGCGGTTTTTGCTAAGTTTACAGCCATTTTTCATCTTTAGCGGCTGCCTGATGAGTATCATTAAGCGTGACAGTAGCTAAGAGTCCACTTTCTCAAAGAATCGAGCAAGGTGATGTACTTTGTTGTCGAATTTGGCTTGTTACTCGATGAACTGGGCATTTGGCCGGTCGGACACTTAGTACCTTTGGGACTCGACTACTGATGAATTTCTCGCCCTACCGACGCATTTTTTGGAATTTGTGAGCACTGAAGATCAGTGACCACAAGTAGGAAATTTTTGCGGTAGGTTGGAGTGGCTGTTTATATGTGAAAGAATTGGGGGAAGGAACGGGCGCTGTCAAAAATTCTCGTTAGTTCCCAGCATACAACACGCTCGAGATGTTGAAAATGTCAGTAAAGGCGGCGAAATACGAGATACAAACAACCTCAACTTGTCGCGCAACATTGTTTCGTTGCAAGTTTTGGTCGATGTTTTGCGTATTTCACCTTGCGTTATCAACCTGACCCGCAACAAAAACATTTGTTGCGGGTTGAAGAAATGCAGCGCGCTGGTTGGTTGATTTGCTAGGGCACGAGCAAATTTGTTGCGCGACAAGTTGTGAGTTTGATGAAAAACGAGCAACAAAGCCAAAATTTGTTGCTCAAAGTAGACCCGCGCTCTACTTTTCGTAACAACTTTCTTCAACCCGCAACAAATGTTTTTGTTGTGCGACAAGTTGATCACGCGAGGTGAAAAACGGGAAACATCGACGAAAACTTGCAACGAAACAATGTTGCGCGACAAGTTGAGGGTTTTTGTATCTCGTATTCGCCGACGATGATTTCCTTAAAAAAACATGAAGGCAAAAAGGAGCATTTTTGTCGTTTCTCTTTGAAGTTAAAAACGGTCAGTTTCATTCTTGTCCAAACTCAAAAGGCCATATTTGGTAAAAATCGCTACCTATCTTGCGTTTTATTGGATATCCAAATTTAAAGGACATTCCATTTCGTGCTCGCAACTAATAGTTAAGGCAATATTCGTGCGATTGAGAAAGTTGCAATGTCTTGAAGCATGGGAGTTTTTTTACGGCCGGTTTTGGTCGGCACGGGTGCCAATGGATTAATTAAGTAGCACTTTTTGTTTTAAGGCTTAATCATACTGTAGCCTGCGTCGCAGACGTAAACTAACCCCAGTTAGTAACGTCTGCGAAGCAGCGCCAAATTCCTTGTTCTGTACCAGAATTTGATTACATGCTGTGATTGGCTCGTCAACAAAAGGCTTTTGTTGACGAGCCAGTCAGTACGCATACTCAAATTTTGGTACGGAACGAAGAATTGGGCGCTGCTTCGCAAACGTTACTAACCGGGGTTAGTTTACGTCTGCGACGCAGGCTATCAAACCGTCGATTGCATCTACCCGTGAACGCACGTGATGCCAAACGTCTGCGTTTCAGGTGTCAAACTTCAAAGTTTTCCCACCCAAATGCAAAGTTCCTTCGATGTCTCTTGGTTCAATCCACTGTCAACGCAGTCAAGAAATCAGAGGAAAGTCAGTGAAAATCCCTTCAATGATATGTATGGAGAGCCGAAAAAGCACTTGAACTGAGTGGGATGCCTTTTTGAAAATTTGTTCCATTCTTGTTGACTGAAAACATATCCCTGCAAGTGGTGAAACACTAGCTGAAACTTCACATTTGGGCGGGAAAACTTTAAAGTTTGACACCTGAAACGCAGACTTTGACATCAAGTGAAAACATGTTTTGGGCGCGTGCGTTCACGGGTAGATGCAATCGACGGTAAATTTGTTTCGTTGGGAGAAATAAAATCTTGATCTTAAAGATTCACAAAACATTGCAGTCTTTTTTTAACTAAAGTGGTGGAGCTTTGATGTTAATCTCCAATTTTCATAGTCTCTCTTAGTTTATGATTGATTCCGAGACATTCAGTTCTCAGTTTAAATTCTGTTTAGGAACAGTAATGTGTTTAAGTGTGATATAATTATTTGCTATAATTGCTTTTGTAGATTTTTTGTTACATTTATGTGAAAACCAACAATATGTCTGTCATTTTTGTGAAAAAAAAAAAAAATAAAATAAGTATTTGTATTTTAGCAAAAAAACTGCCTTCATGGGACAACATGGCCAACGATGCCAGGTTTGGCTGCATTTAACTTGTTAACCTTTTTAGGCCTGGAAATCCAAGAAAGCCTGGCTTAAATCTTGAAGGCCAGGAAGGCCGGGCTTTTTTTTTACCAAGGTTGCCGAGAAAGCCCGGCCTTGGAACTAAGAAGGCCAAGCGTTGGTGGCCAAGGATGCCAAGAAACCTTGGCTGTGGCCATGCTTGCCGGGCTTTACTAGACCGCATTTTCCCGGTAAGCCTGGCCAAAAACCCGGAAAGCCTGGCCTGGCCAGGCTTTTCCAGGCTGGCCGGGATTTTGGCCGGGCTCCTGATGCAAGGGTAAAAGAAATCCAAATGAAGAAGTGGTACCTACTCTAATACAGCAACAACCATTGTCAAACAGAATATTCAAGGGGCCACCTACAGTGTCCAGATAAGAGGGGGTCTTAGTCAAAAACTCTACAAGGCAGCTAAATGACCCGACATTAATATTATAATGGTTTGGTGGGAGCACTGGAAGTTTGACGCGATGAAATTTGTTGTTGACATACCGTCTTAAAATCTTATCTGGAACCCTACACCTACAATATCACACATCATCAGCAGATTTTATCAATAGCTGATCTTTAAATACTTTGCTAGAAGTGTTTTGATTTTAAACCAGTCAACAGATTGCTCCCTGGCTTCAATGAAGAATTATACAAGTTGAATTTTTAGTCTTTGACTTTGCAAAAATGCACAGATGAGAACTCAGTGTGATGAGCCAGATCAAATGCCTGATAAAAATAGTTAAACAGCCACTGAGGCATTATATAACAGCACAATTTCAAACCAAAAACAAAGATTGGATCAAGGGTGATAAATGGGCCTTTAAATTGGAAATCTAATTTTAAAAGATGCCCAGAATGCTCCATTCATTAATTATACATTGCATCATTGTCATACTAACCCTGTTCCAAATACAATGTGAGTCACAAGTGTACACATAATCAGAGGATGGGGCTTTGCAGAATCTTGCTATCCAATTTGGAAACATTTCTGGACAGCCCCATAATATTAATTATACATGCATCATTGTTCTGTATACACTAAACAGCGAGCATAAATAGAGGTTGAGCAACAAAACACATCCATAATTAATGAAAAGAAGCAAACAATTGAGTTTAAGTACGTTAATTTCTCATCAGACCAAAACCTCACTTTGCCACCAAATATCGGGAAATCAATTAGATCTAAGTGTGAGCCAGCTGAGCACCCTGTTTACTGCAATTTTAGCTTTTACCTGCACATGCAATAAGCTTAACCTTGGGCTTTTAACAGAATAGGGAAAAAGGATATGGCATTGACCGTGAAAGGATTTGGAAATAATAAACAATTATTTTCACCTAGGAATTTGGCACGAAATTGTAGTGCGTGCGAAAGTCTAACACCTATACTCCCTAGAGACCTTCCCACGGACTAGACCCAGGCCTCGACAGCATTCTGGTATAAAATTTGGGCCTGATAACTTGATTCTTGGCAGTTTCACAAGTCTACGCAAACCGCCGGTAAGTCATTAGAATTTTTAACCACCCTCCTCCCCTCGGCGACGTAGCACAACAGTTTGACACCTCTGTCTGGTGCAGTCGCTCATTACCTCCGCAAAATCGGATTTCCCATAACTTAAGCACGCAGAGACAATGAGTGGCAAACCCATTGGTGAAAATGGAATACTATTGGTCGAGATTGAGCAAAATATCGTGATTTGTCAGTGGCGAGCTGTTCAATTATTTGTCGAAGCCGAAGGCTGAGGCAAATAATAGATCTGCGAGACACTGGCAAATCACGATATTTTGCGAAAACTGAGTTTAATAATAGTTTTATCATTCGACCACTGAGCTTGTTTTTCATAATTATTTTTGGGAAGCGTGAAACGATCTGCCATTTTTCACTCAATTTGAAGAGCTTGGATGCATGGACACAACTACGCATCAGGAGAATATTATTTGCAGCAAAATCACAGTTGGACGGTACTGCGCACGAGCAGACCATTATTTGTAGGTAGTTATTTGTTGGTCACGTGGTAGGCTCTGGGCCAATGAAAAGGAAGGAAAAAAAGTATGGAATGATAATGCCAGTTATACCACAGGCAAACCAGACATACTGTATGAGTAGTTATAAGCTTAATATTCTGCATAGGAGTCAAAATATTGATGAAAAAGTTAGAAAATAAATAAACATTGTTTGAATTTACCATCACTGTTCTTTGTGTTTGTTTGTGTTGTTCAACAACTGGTCTATTTTGCGGTGCCTCTGGCCGGTTCGCCTGCTATCATAACCACGTTAGGGCCATTATCTTAGAGCTCTAATTATTCAGGTTTCAACCTTTTGAAACCTGAACATAGCTCTACAGTAAGATAATGGCCCCGACGCGGTTATGATAGCAGGCGAACCGGCCAGAAGCACAACAAAATAGACCAGTTATTGAGCAACACAGACAAACACAATAGTCATATTGATACTGAATTAAAACAATATTAATTTTTGAACTTTTACATCGATATTTTGACTCCTATGCAGAATAAAATTAATGTAGCCTTTTTGGTGGCCCATGTATGTCTTAAGTTGTAAATACTATTATTCGCTTTTAAACTGCGTCCCCAATTAGCACCAACAGGCGCTAGAACGCACAGACAATTTAATAAAGGTTATGTATGTAAGCTTATCTATGTACACTGCAAGTGTTTGTATGAACAAACAATTTAGGAAGATAGAATAATTTATACTAGTTATGCAATGCTTTCAAGGGGTATACGATGGAATATCCCCCGAGTCACTTGTACTTTCTTGGTATAGCAAGCTGTTTGGGATACATACACACAGCCAGTACTATTCTGCACAAATTAAAAGCCTAGCTACGTGTCGGAAATGGCTGATACATAAGCTTATGCACATGTCATCGGCTTCCCCGTGGGGTCGATCCCCGGGCTAACCAGGGGGATTGTAAAATCAGTCAAGCAAACTTGGGGAATTTCCCCGGGGGGTCGGAGAATCTCTCAAGACAAAGTCCTCTGGGTGAGGTGTTTCTCAGCTGAAAATCCCTGTGACATCCTTTTCAAACTTGTGAATTCCCCACCCCCCTAATCATTAATCGTAAAACAATGTCAAGATTTTCCCCTACCCTCGGGGAAAGAATCCCATTCATCTCCTTGTATTCCCCCACATATCTCCCTGGTTGTCCCGGGGGTCGACCCCACGGGGAATGACATGTGCATTACGCTCACCTTTCAAATCGGCAACCATCACCGAAAACAGCGCCCAAAACTTGAGTCAACAGGAACTCCATGAAAGCGGAAGAAGCTTGCAAAAAGCCATTCGAAGTGAGAAAAATACCGCACCTTCCACGAGTTGAAGAATCATTGGAATATTTAAACGGGCGCCTAAATCACGAATAGCCTATCGGGAGCGAACTCGTTTGCGCATGCTCTTGTATTACCCAACTCCCTCTCGGTCAAACGGCCAACGCTAAAGTCGCCCGAAAGGGAAATCCCAGCCGCCGGGGAAGCACAGACTTGGCGAGGAAAAAGTTTTGAGGTCGTCCTTCTTTGCTGCGTGTACTGCTTTCCATTAAGTATGGAAATCATACAGTGAAGTTTCCGTCACATTGTATACAATAATTAGTTCCGTTCACCTCCTTCCCTGCGTAAGTCATGCATTCATTTAGTCACAGAAGTTTCTCCTCAAATGAGACGCAGAAACAACACGTGCTGGTATTAAATGAACATTTTACTCAAAGGAGAAATGAATTCTCAAAGGGTTTCCGTAGTCTTCGTTTCTTTCTTTTTTTATTTTTTGCGGAAACTGTTTTTCTCTTACGCGTTTCCTGTCGTATCCGCCCTGCGGAAACGTAATGGAAACATTATTTAGCAGGTGTCCGCTATATTTCCGAATAACAGAAACGCCTTATTTCACCCTGTGAGTGATATAAGTTCAAAGGGGGCTATGGATATTTGCTAAAAACAAATAAGCTCGAACATCGATAAGAGAAATGCGCGGTCCGATGTGAGAAGGTCAGGCTTCTCTCTCCTTTGTTTAGTGCTAAATTATTGATGCACACTGTATTTTCACAGGAAAGAGTTTGGGCTAATCGTAGCCTCTTGATGTTTTTACTCGTTATGTGTAATCATTTATTAACTGAAATTTAACTGTAACTTACTTCTTATTTTGAAATCACTAAGTAACTATAACTTCCATCTCCAAGCGTACCGGCCTAGATTAGCCTTTGCTACCTGCCGGTATGCTTAAATGTGTATGTAAATTATAATTTTTTCTTTTTGTTTGTGAAAAATCGTAATATATTGACTGAACGACAGGAATAAACTCAAGAAGACATGTTCGTGTTAACTTTGATTGCCCGTTTGTGTCCATCCATGGTGCCTCGTTTGCGTCAATTTACAGAGATTTCATGATGCTCCGTTTGCGTCAATTTACAGAGATTTTATATCCTGTTTGTTGGTACTGTTTATGTAGACTGCAGACTAAAAGGCAACTGCCTGGCTAAATGTATGATGATGATGATGATGGTGATGATGGTGTTGGTGGTGGTGGTAATGATGATGATGATGATGACGACGACGAGGTACTACATATATAGAAATTTAAATCAAATCTTGCCTTGTATATAGCTAAGCACATCTCTATATTTTAATCTTTTATAGTTGTCTGCATTTATTTCTATAGTAGGTCCAGATCAGCTTATAACTTCCCAGTTTTAAACCTACTTATCAAATACCTGAAGTATGTATGTATGATAATAGTGTGTCGGTAATGAAGAAAAACGATACTCGATTCGAGTACCGATCCATGCAAAAGTAAATTAAAAGTCAATACCTATATAAGTTTTCAACGCTTTCGGAAAAGAACAGAAACAGATTGTTGTTTCGGGGCAGCAAAAGTTGTGCTGCGTCAGTACCAATGATAACATCATAATTACGAAAGCCCGAAACCGATCACTTAGATCAATTATTTAGAGAGCTTTTACATGTTCAACTTCAAACAGCATTAATTTACAGAGATTCTGTAACTTGTATTGGATTGAAATCACACAGTTTCATTTACAGACATTTTATTTTAAAGTCCACCGACCATAAAATCTTTGTAAATAGTAGATTTACAACCTTTCCTCCCACATTTTAAAAAGTCTGTAAATTATAAGTCTTTCCTCTTATTATAGGTCGTAGAATTTTACAAACATTTTATAAAGACGTAGAAAAAGAAACTCTATAAAATGTCTGACAAATAAATTTACAGAGATTTTGTTTTTAACTGATAAAAGTACCAAGTCTGTAAATTCTATATTTATAGACATTTTATGAACTCTGTAAATGGTCCAGATTTTCCCTTAGGCTTGCTAGTGGTATGTTTCGCCAGGCTTGCCGTAACCTTGATTTTAGTCCTCCCATCGTCTTAGCGATCGGATCCTTGTATGCACCTTCGTCAATGATGCTCCATAGGTTTTAAATGGGGTTAAGATCAAGTGAATTTGCAGGCCACTCATATTTTTAGATAAAATTTGTGAGGTATTTCTTGCACCACTGTGGGGTTGCTTTCGCCGTATGAGCTGGTGCGCCATCATGTACGAAGGTCGCACTGCTTTTGTTCATGAAAAGCTTTCGTTTTACCGGCTCTTCTGTTGTAGATCTACGGCTGAAAAGAAGCTTCACTTCTTTCTCAAGGATATTTGTGATATATTACTTTGCCGTTACAGTTTGTCCCGTTGACGACCGCAGATACTGACGTAAATTATTAAACTAATGATAACAGTTATTCCATCTCTCCATGTCTCACTCCTGTCTCTTCATCCTTTCCTATAATTATTGGCCCATAGTGACGCGTGTTGCCGCTAGAAGTCTCGTAATGGAAATTTTTCTTCAATAACTTTGCTTATGGTATCATCCGCCCAAGAAATAAAATGTCCTTTGAAAGTACAGCGGATGATCATTCCATCTCTTGATAGCTCAGTCCTGCCTTTGTTTGTTTTCCCTTAAATGTCGACTCGCCAGCATGGCACACGGTGACTTCAGTTCAAGGCCTTTTTGTCACGCAACTCACAATTAAAAGAAAAATTAGAAATTGAATAACTATGTTTGTAACAAACTGACCGCGGCAAATAGCGTATTTTACTAAACTACTGAGGACAGTGATTCCATCTCTTCATATCTTCCTCCTCCTTCTTTTGTTTCTCTAATAATTATGGGCTCCCTAACATCGCGTATAGTGAAGAACTGAAGTTGCCAGTATATGTCACGTAATCAAAACTTTTGACTTAAATAACTTTGCTTGTGGTATCGCCAGCCCAACAAATGAAATATCCTTAGGAAAGTACAGCTAATGATCATTCCATCTCTCGATATTTACCGTCCTGTCTCTTGTTGTTTACCATTAATTATGGACTCCCCAACATGGCACATATTAACTTTCGTGTCAGGGCCGTTCTGTCACGGAACTCAACAATTGTAAAGAATGCAACATTTGAAGTTGAATAACTATGTTTGCAACGAAATGACCGCGACAAATAGCGTATTTTACTTAAATAATGAGAACAGTGATTCTATCTCTTCATATCTCATCCCTCTTCTTTAGCTTTTGTAATAATTATAGGCTCTCGAACACTGAGTATAGTGACGAAAGTTGGCAGTATATGTCACGTAATCAAAATTTGGGACTTAAATAAGCTATGCTTGTGGTATCGTCAGCGCAACAAATGACATATCATTTGAAATCACAGCGAATGATCGTTTCATCTCTCGATATCCCAGGCCTCCGTCTGTTTGTTTTCCCTTTAAAATGGTCGACTCTCTAATCATCACATATATAAACAGTCGTTTTAGGCTGTTTTGTCACGCCACTCGACAAAAGAATGAATGCAATATTTGAAGTTGAATAACTATGTTTGCAATGAAATGACCGTGACAAGTAGCGTATTTTACTGGACTACTGAAAACAGTGATTCTATCTCACCATATCTCACCCCTGTCCCTTTCAGCTTTTGTAACAATTATAGGCTGTCGAACACCACGTATTGTCACGAAAGTTGCCGGTATATGTCACGTAATCGAAATTTTGGACTTCTAACTTTGCGCGTGGTATCGCCAGCGCAACAAATGAAATATCATACGAATGTATGATCATTCCATACGTCTCCAAATTTTTTGTTTTCTCTTTATTGTTTACTCCCTAACATGGAACATGTTAACTTTGACCACAACAAATAGCGTATTTTACAAAACTAGC
The DNA here is from genome assembly GCA_016490735.1 of Pachyseris speciosa. Taxonomy (NCBI): domain Eukaryota; kingdom Metazoa; phylum Cnidaria; class Anthozoa; order Scleractinia; family Pachyseridae; genus Pachyseris; species Pachyseris speciosa. The sequence goes on along the minus strand of JAEMWC010002111.1, from coordinate 15,058 downwards.
TTTCTTGTGATACATTGCAACATTTATTAGCATTGCCACTTTTGAAATTGAATAATTGTTTTTAATAATGTGATCTTGACTGGTGGCACTTGCTATAAAACTTCCCTTGCCTTTGATTCTATATACCTATATATTTATCCTGCCTCTTTTCAGGTTGACCAACGTTGTCCACCATATCATTTGCCATAACGATCTTAACAGGGTGTTTGAATGTTGTGCCGCGTAGCACTAGGAACACAAATAGTGGAACAGAGAATTAACTCTGAAGTGTAAATTAAAGTGCTACTTAAACCCATGAATAACCCACTGGGCGTTAGCCCTAGTAAAGGAAACAGGGAACCACACGAGGCAAAGAAAAAATCTTTTGACCTCGGTGGGAATCGAACCCACGACCTCCGGATTAGATCTACCGTTACTCTGCCGACTGAGCTACAAGGTCGCACAGAGAAAGTCGGGGATGTAGCTCAGTCGGCAGAGTAACGGTAGATCTAATCCGGAGGTCGTGGGTTCGATTCCCACCGAGGTCAAAAGATTTTTTCTTTGCCTCGTGTGGTTCCCTGTTTCCCTTTACTAGGGCTAACGCCCAGTGGGTTATTCATGGGTTTAAGTAGCACTTTAATTTACACTTCAGAGTTAATTCTCTGTTCCACTATTAACAGGGTGTTCTTTTATTTGTATTAGTTTCACCGTTTATGGTCCACACATATGTTTTTCTAGGGTTTTATAGTTATCGCCTAGTTACAAGGAAAAGTACCTAGCTCATGTGTAAGCTTTTATAATGGCATTTCTTAGCAACTTCCGTTGTACATAAATTTGTTTTGCTTGTGGTAAAATGTGACTAAAATTCTGAACTGTGTTTGCAACTGTTAACGTTTCTTTAGTACTTTCTTCGGCTTTTTCTGCTTTCTTTTGCTAGTGATGTTTGGCAGTTTTTTCCTGCGAACTTCAGCAAGCAGCCTCTGCCATTCTTCGCCGTATGGAGTTCTGGTAGGGGTGTTCAGCTCCATTCCGATTCCAGTTGCTGTCCTATAATCACAAAACTCCATGCCCATAATGAGTTTTGTGATTGCTTCATGTAAAGCACGTGACTGATATACATGTGTGGCCCTGAAATGTGTTGAGGCAGGTCGTAATCGTATACCGGTTTTGCCGGTAATAGAGGCTGGAATTGTATCTTTTCCCCTGGTGCCCGTTTCACAGGCTTTCGCTTGAAAAGACCGTGAATTCCTTGAATCATTGCATCTATTACGGGAAAGGGAAAACACGTCGTTCCAAAAACCACCGTTTCAAGATCTTTAAGGGACTTCATGTATCCACCACAGAGGAGATAGGCCTGGTGACGCTCTAAATGTGGTTGTGGCGTTGCTTCAGAGAATGGCGTTTTTGCTAGCAATGCCAGGTACTCCTTCATGCCTGCAACGCTGCGCTTTGCATCTTCCGTTAGTAGTTATAGTGGTCGGTATACCACTCAAAGGATGCCGCCATTGTCTAGGTTGTCAATCAAAAAACCCTAGCCAATCAGAGAGCAGTATTCGGTCCCATGGGACTTATTTGCATATGGGCTATTGTCTTCAGGTGTCAATTAAAGTCACGTGACTCATTAGCATAATGATGCGCATAACTAGCATAAATTAACCAACCCTAGTTTTTTCTGCTGTTTTTAACCCTAACATTCCTGACATTCTTGACATTCTTGACATTCCTGACATTCCAGGCATTGTTTCTACCCCTCATTTTTAGCCCCACCCCTCATTTTTCAGCCCCATACCCCTAAACCCTACCATCATTTTTTAACCCTATCCTCCTGTGAGGCTCCATAGCCCAATGGATAAGGCATCTGACTACGGATCAGGGGATTCCAGGTTCGACTCCTGGTGGGGCCTCTTTTTTCTACCCTAACCCTAATAGTTTCATGTCCTTACTTGCCCGTGGCTGTCCCTGTCTTGCCCGATTTGGGTAACGGAGTTGACCAATCACCGCGTTGCTGGCTCTTATAAATACTTTTGAAACTAGCCTTAGAGCCTCATTCCTCATTGAAGATGGCTTCTCGCACAACCATCATCACTACGACGGCTAACAGAGGCATGAACTCAGCGTTGGTCTCTTTGGCTATACTGCGAGGAATACCGTTCCGCTGTTACATTACTGCAGATCAGAAGTTGGCTGACACCATTACGGCTATCAAGCATGACTGGGATAAGGCTTCGGATCTGAGTTTATGGAAAATAAGCCACAGCCACAATTGTTCAGACATTGTGAGCACTTCCTATGAAGATGATGTGACTGATATCTTGTTATCTGATAGAAACATGCTCAAGAATAATTTTGCAGTGGCAGACAGTTGTGATCGGGAAGCGTTTATGGCCTGTTTTGCAGAGGATCCAATCTTCATCCATTTCCCATATCAAGAAAGGATAGCGATCATGCGAGATTATACAGCTATTCGCGAAGCAGATATCTTGATTGTGTTCTCCAAGACATTTTCCATGCCACCTCACGATCAACCTACTATTCCAGGAAGATTAGGACGGAGCGTCAATCTGGCCAAAGAAATGAAGAAACCCATCTACTTGTATGATTTAACCACCAATACCTGGCACAGTTACGTTCACGAACAGTTTACAGAGTGTAGTATGCCAAGTTTAGAGAGGATCACTGCTTTGCTAGGACCACAAGAGTTCCCTTTGGATAGTATGGGAAAGAAAGTGTTACTCAATCTTTTTTTTCTTAATGTGAAATAAAACAAGACATTTTGAAGCAACACTCCGTTTTTTAATTGACAGTCTTTTACAGTTTTAACTTGACCTTGGCTTTCATAATATTTTTGACAATGGATTCTGTCTTGTTCTTCTTCTTGAAACCATCAATGCCCTTGATCATCTTCCGATCGGCTTGCCACTTGTCCCGCAGGTTCTTGGCCTTGGAATAGTCAATGTCATGCTGTTTGGCCAGTCTGTCCAATCGGTTGATCCCCTTGTCACCTCTAGCCAGTCTTTTTTCCAGATGCGTACCTGGTCCCATGAATTGATAGCCGGGCCAGTGAAATTCCACACCTGTCTTGCCCAGTAGTTTTTGCACATCGAATCCACTCCCTCTCTGTCTCTTCCTCCTCCTTCTAGTGGGATGGCCTCTCTTTCGCCGCCGGGTTCTCTTTGACTTGACTCTCGGCATGATTCGTTCAACTGTAATCCAACCACTTCTTGACCGTATCTTTTATGCGTTTTTTGGATTCGCTCACGAGTTCTTCCTTTCTTTTTTGCATGAGTTGTTTCCTGCGCGCATCCGGATCACTACCCATGGCAGAAGTTTGACTGGTGCTCGGTAGGGTACCGACCCCCGACAAAGGGGTGGGTGGAAGTTTTCGGACTTTTTTGGCTTTGCGCGTGGAGGGTGTGATCTTGGGTGTTAGTTTCATGCGTGGACGTTTGGCCTTGGCTTTGGGCATGATAGGCGTGACCAGTGACTTCTTCTGTAGGCTTTTGACTAATCCACCCACAATACTTTGCAAGGGGGGTTCGTCCGGATCGGTGCCGCTCGCCTCGCTGGGGCCCATACGTCCCTGCACCTTAAACAAGGGATTTCGGGCTTTCTGGGTCCATTGACGCAACTCGTTGGAGAGGGTCTTCAATTGAGCTTCTTTCCAGCCATCGGGTATGTCCTCGTTGTCAAGGATCATCTCTTGCTGAGCGGCTAACGAGGAAGCTTTGTCCAAGGTGGTGTCAGCCATGAGGCGTTGTTTGTACTGCTCTTGGAGGCGTAAAAAGGCCGGAGAATCGGGGATTTCGGTGCTCACAAAGGCATCCATTACCAGTGTCCACAGACTCTTCGATAACAGCGATGGAGATGCGGCCAAAAGTCACCGCCAGACTGATTCACCAGCAACTTGCGTCGACTCATAAGGGATGCGCGACGACGCCCCAATTGACGCAGTAGGTTGGCGTGTGGAGCCAGACCATGACGTGTAATTTTAGACACGGGTACGTTGCCTTTAAGCGTGTTGAGTACGAGTTCGCTGACGGCATTGATTTGGTCTTTGTTGGCCATGCGGAACATGTGTCGACGAGCAGCTGCGCTGCCCTCGTTCAACACCGACCGTAAGAAGGGTGCTTGTCGTTTGATGCGTTCGCCCATGATGTCGAAATGGTCTTTCTCCAGTGACATGGCATTTAAGTAGTCCTTCGCTTGCGGTCGATTTTGTCGAGAGCCTTCTTCACGCCCCAACTGGCACCGGCGGCAATACCCCCCGTGGCTGCCGCTTTGCCCGCTGCTACCAGAGCTGGGAGTAGAGCTGCTAGGGGAATGACTCCTCCTTTTTGACGCTTTCGCCGCCTCACTCGGCGCGTGTTCTTCCGGCGCTTGGTACGTCTCACCATGACAAGGACGAATGAAAAGACGGTGCTGGGTTCCAGTTTTTTATTTCCTCCGTGTTACTCTCCGCTTGGGGGCATGGCGGGAGAGAGTGTGTACGCGAGGCATCCCTTCTTCCTTACTTAAGTGACTCCAAAGCCTGTACCGATCGTCTGAGGCGGGATGCAAATCCAACATCAAATAGCCAAAGGGGCGAGCTGTTACTCGGTTGAATAACTCCATCAGTTTTTTCCACTGGTCAGGGAAAGCTTGTAACAACACGGTGCGCAGTCCAGTCTTATCGCGTGGGTTCTTGAAGACCACCAGATACTGTGCATTGCGATTGATGGTCTTGGAAAACTTTCCAGGAGGAAACAGATCTTGTGTCAAGTAGAGAACGGTGATGTTGCGGTGATGCGAATCTTTGGTGAACAAATCCAGCACGCGCTTGTCGGCCCCTCCTTCGGTCATGAGATCATCCAAGACCAATACACCACCTCCAGTGACCCCAAACCATTTGTTCAGTAAAGCGGGATCGGGAATGCCTTTGTAGAATCGAATCCCGTGTTTTTTCTGTAAGACGTCAAAGCGAGGTTGCCAACGATCGTAAGCATACACGATACGTTTGGGTTTGGTAGCAAAGATGGAGGGGTGACGTAACCATCGATCCACCAACGTGGATTTTCCAGAGCCCGAAGGTCCGGCCACGATGACGCTGCTCGGTTGTCGAATCATCGTTTGCCCCGGTAATATTGCACATTGTCTTTTATGCCTTTGAAGGCTTGCTTGCCCAGTAAGAGGCCCAGCGAACCGAAGGAAGGGGCGGGTCCGGACAAAAACATACTGGCCACTTGAGCGATTTTGTCAATCGTACGGGGTTGGGTTCGCCTGTACAAAGCACCCCCTCTTTGCTTTCGTTTGACAGCTCGCTTGCGCGATCTTCTCTTCACTGTCTTGGACATGACTGATGACATGTGAACCGAGTTTTACCTTATGTTGTTGGGGGAAAAAAACATTTTTTGGTAGAGACGAGGGCTAGCTTGCTGAATAGCGTCTTGAACGGCCTCTCGGAGGGCCGTGTCCAATCCATAGTGAATGTAATGCAGCATGTCATTCCAGGCCCGTTTGGCAGCCAATTGACGCAACTGTTGAAGATGAAACCCATCCCACTGAGATTCACCGACGATGGTTTGGTAATAGTCTTCAGGAAAAAGAGCGTAATAATCCGCTTCTAGCCTGGCCAAGGCCAGGAAGACCTGACGTTCACTGTGACGGGTGTTCATCACACAGAGAAAATGAATACAAACGGTGGTTGCAACCTCTTTTTTTAATTACACTTCACTAATGTAATCCATTACACGTCATGAAAGCTTGACGACTACAATTGGTCTGTTGACGAGCATCGTAGGGTCGTCCATCCACGGACAGTTCTCGTTGCACCGTTCCTTTCAACTCGTTGGCCACTCGGACGTCATTGGAGACGAGATCTGGGCCCCATCTAGCCATAAAGTCTGTTAAAGAGGCACCTCGGGCTTTGGCTTTCAGGTAGGTCAAGGCGTAATGACCGCACGTCTGACTGTCCAAGGCTTGCAAGCTCTGATCTGTGCTCACCAAGTATTTCCACTGTCGCAACCATTCTTGCAACGTGGGATCATTGTAGTAATGCAAGGGTAATCCGTAACTGTCAAAGACTTCGCACACATTGTCTCGAGTCCACACCCCTAACCAATGCTGTCCCGGTTCCGAGATGGGATCCGTGTTGACGATGTAAGCCTGGGGTGCACGCGACTTCTGAGCGTTCATGGGTAGCTGATCGGCGGCAAAGACGCCTTGAAAATATCTGCGTAGAGGTGGGTCGTGAATGCTCAAATAACGGAGCACTTCGGTGTTCAGTGGTACAAATTCCATTCTCAGTGATCCAAGTTGTATTTGACTCCACCCAGAGGATTGATCTCAAATACGTTTTCTTTCTCGCTCAACACCAATACGGTGATGTTGGTGGTGGTGGCTTCAGCAAATTTGATCTCTAAGCGCACGTTACCCGTCTGTGGTGGGTTGCGGTGAGCACTGGCATTGGGACGGTCGTTGGGCACGTTATTAAACACGAACAGGGTGCACGATTTTCCCTCGCCCCAGTCTTCTGGTTGAATGATGGGAAGCTCATCTTGTTCGGAGTTGAGAGCCGTGAGGAGACGATCGTAGCCCAGCAGGTCAGTGCTGCCTTTTTGTCCAGCGGTGTTGCTCAATTCCAGGGGTTTGTAAGGGTAATCTTCACCATTCACAATCTGTCGGATGGAGGAGACGTTCAGACGTTCGTAAGCAAACGGGTAGCGGTCAATGGCTCCGTTGAAATTGCTCGTTCGCATCAAGGCCACCACCACGCGATCCGGTAATCTACCCATGAACACATTGTCTTCTTCCCACGATGTGTTGCCCGTAGGGATGACATACGTACGCAAATCGGTCCTCACCACGGGGTACTTGACAATCTTGTGCTCCTTATCTCTTTTCTTCTTCAGCTCCAAAAACACGGAGGAATTCAAGGTGTATTTTCGCAGCATCAGCGTGACTTTGATGTCGTCTTGCGTGATGTATGGGTATTTCTTATCCGTCAAATTGCCTTTGTTGAGGGTCCCGTAGAGATAGATGGTATTGGGATTCAAGTATAATTCCAACTCGATGCCCACCCCAGGGACCAAAGCCTTGCCACTACGGAACGGGGCTAGGTGCGGTTTGATCACAAAGGTCTGCCATCGTTTTCCCGCTACTGTCTTGGTTAAGGTCTCCAAGACTTTGTAACCATCACTCTCGTCCTGCTGTCTAATGTTGTCCGTGTCGGCTTGGTCAGTAGCTATAGTCGCAGGCACATTGAGCGCACCGTTGATCCAGCCTTGGGGTCTGAGCAGAGAATCCCCTTCGTCTTTGGAACGGTTGATGAGCGTTTCCAGCATGGCTTTGTGATGGTACTGATTGGTGTCTTTGGTCATCAAGGCTCCGTTCAGTTTCAGAGTCATTTGTTTGAATATGGAATGACCGAAATTGTTGACGATGGTCATGTTGCGCGTGTCCGTGGCATTACTGATGGCTCTTCCCACTTCGATGCCAGTGTACCCTGTGTGTGGATGGTTCAAACGCACCTCCACCACCAAACGGCTCTGACTCAAATCCACAAAATCTTCCGAGGGTGCTACGGAGAAGGTGATGGGATCGATTCCCGTAAAGGCTGGTCGGTAGGGTACATCCCGTTTGGCCTTGTAGCGATAGTCGATGGATGGCAGGTCGAAGAGATTCAGGGACATGATGCTTTCGGTCGTCACTTCAACGCGTTTTGTGACGAGTGCTGCAGTGTCGTGGATTTTTATGTCGTCGTCGTGGAGGGGCTGTGCGACCTCTCAAAGAACCACCCCGTTGTCTTTTCACCCGGGGCGCAGGGGGTGTCATCCACTCCAAAGGTACGCTCTTACCCCACTTGTAGGGAGAGTAGAATCGACCCACGGCAGGTTGGTGAGGGTTCACGCGGAGCGTCTTTTGAAATCCTCCAATCACCATCGTTTTAATCGAAAATGTCTTTGAAGCGTTTGACGATGCCTTTATAGGTTGAGGCGGCCTTTCGCTTGGTGGCCCGGCCTGCCAAACGGGCTCCCATCCCTGGGGCTTTCCTCTTCAAGGTGTTGGTCAATGTTCTTCCACTGGTGCGTAAGGCATCGCTCACGTTCATGCCACCATCGATCTTGCTCAACACTTCTCTCCCCGCCTGCAGCACGGTGGGTCCGGCCAATTGCACCAAATCTTCTGCAAATCCATCACCCGTTTGAAGGGTGCAGTAGGGATTCCACCCTGCACCTGCCTGAGACAGTTCGGGAGTGTGGTAACGCGTCAAAGCTCCTCCTCGCATGATTTTCACCTTCGAGTGACTCGTAGACGCCCCTTCTCCTCTTTCTTATGCAGTCTTCTTTCTCAGGAGAACGGTGACGATGGTCTTGCCAGCGTCAAACGTGGCTAACGCCCCCGACTGCGTAGCGATTTGCACCTCCACCGTCTCGATGTTATGCGTACGAACCGGCATCCACTGTAGACGTAGCGGTTCGACCAACCGTCGACCGTGCACGCTATCGTCCAGGAAAATCTCTCGCAACAACTGATGCTGTTGATTGCCCACAAAACTGCTCTCCACTAGATCCGTGTAGACAAACAGCGAGTGACTCGTCTTCTTGCGTTCGAAGGAAGCGTCGACATTGTAAATGTGCCATTCAAACTCTTCGTTCAAGTGCATGTAACCGTCGACCAACTTCCACGTGGGGACATCATTCGTTAGAAATTCGCCCTTGGTTGGAGCATTCTGACGAGGCGGATCATGCGTAGGATCTCGAGGTAGATTGTAACTCACATTAGGTCCCATCGATCGACCATCCTGCGACAACACACCAAACAACTTGACGATGGATTCGTGAAAGAGGAGAGCATTGGCATACCAACGGCGAGGTAGAATCACTTCATCGCCCTTGATCCACTCCAGATAGGGGTTCCAGCGGGAGTCAAAAATGCTGAAACGTTTTCCATTGTGTCCTACGTTGAAGTTGACGCAAATCTCGTTGATCTTTCTGGTGGCTAGGGCAATCAGTCGCTGCCAGAATTGTCTACCGCTCACCACAGGGTGGTCCTCGGTCATGATTTCTTTCAGTCGAATCGACAAAACACCATTGATGGTGTGAGACTCGTCCATCCGTTGGTAATACATGATGTTTTTCAAGATGACCGTCTCGGGATCGATGCCCACGAGTTTCCAATCGTGTCTGGAAGCGCTGGGGCAGGAAACGCTCAGCAAGCAGGCTTCCCAACTTCCATCGGCTAGTCGCAAGGGTCGTTGCAAACGTAAAGTGAAGGCACTGTTGGTGTTTTGAGCAAACTCGTCGGTCGGATCGCTGATCAATGTGAGACGGTGCGACGTCATGACGATGTGATGTCCACACTTACCTACGTTCACTTCTTATGAGTTGTTGTTGGGATCCAACTGTCGTACTTGGCCGGCCACCCTTTCCAGCGTACCAACATGCGACCTTTCTGACGTTTGAGGATTTTTTCCACGCGGAACAGATCGTCATCCGACACGTTCACCTTTTGCAAATCTTGGGCGTAAAAGGTACCTTTTACGGGTGTGTTGTCCCATTCTTGTATCTTGTAAGTAATGGGTCGAAGGTGACGGTCAACGCTCGAGACCTGAAAGACTTCTTCCGTCCACCCAGGCAAGTACCCCTTGCCAAAAGCTTTGTGTTTCTTGTTGAGACGCACGCGATCCCCCACGCGTAAGATCTTGCGCACCTTACCCCTTTTCAAGAATTTCCCATACAAACGTTCGAACAGGGCGGGGGCGTTGTGCTCTGTCACCTCCACGGGTGCCATACCTAGACTGCGATGAGGCGTTCGATTGTACTCGTCGATCAGATCTTTCAAGACGTCCACGTACTTTAACGTGTTGTGCGCCGTAAAGTAGCGATACATCCTCTCTTTCAGGGTTCGGTGCCAACGTTCCACCACAGCTGCTTTGGCATCTCCCGCGGTCGAGAAATGGTGCCACCCTTTGTTTTTAAACCAAGCCTGCACCCATTTGTTGTAAAACTCCTTCCCCTCGTCCGTTTGCACGCGCAGTGGTTGAAAGGGGTAGAGCGTTTGGGCTAGGCGATCCAAGGCTCGCACCATGTCGGGTCCGCTCTTGCTGCGGAGAGGTTCGGCCCAGGCGCGTTTGGAAAAGACGTCGATCACCGTCAACAAATACTTGTGGCCTCCATTCCAACGTTTCAATTTCTGCATATCCACCAGATCCATCTGCCACTGCTCGTCGGGACCAAACACCAAGGTGGGGGAGGTGGGGAACCGTCGTCGTCGCGGTTTGTGTAGCGTGTGACTCAACACACTTTGCAGGATGTGTTCTGCTTTGGCCACAGACAGACCATTGGCTTTGGCAAAACGTTCAACGCCACCCAACGAACCGGGTCGAGTGGGATCATTGTACTTATCGGCCCACGATCGATCACTCTTCTTCTTCTTACGGACCATCACGCTCGTATACCTCGATTGAAGGTAGGGTGACTGCGTTTACACTTCACCCAATGCTCACGCCCCTTTTTGTAGCCGTAGGTGTTGCACAACCACCAGGCAAAGACTAGGTAACGCCCCCAATGGTGCCCCTCGGCAAAGACGTGGGTCATGACGACAAAAGGATCAATGCTATTAGCATCTACCTCGTCCAGCATCTGTAGAAACCTGGAAGCATTGCGGAAACACCCCCTCAAATGTTGAATCACCCACCACTCCAAACGAATTAATGCACTCTCAGTCATAATGGCAAAAAAATGGTGTTTTTTAATGCTAACTCAAAAACCTATTTTACAAGAAGTGTGAATGGGACACATATGGGAGTATGTGTGAGCATGCGTACATGTTCATTCCAACAGTTGCTGGCTACGCGAGAAGGAGTGTATGGGTCTCGGTTGACCAGGGTAAGGTTCGTTTCGCACCCTTCGAATCATTCTGTGCGCTACATTACGTCGAAACTCTTTGTATCGAGCTTCTCGAGGGTCACTGTCACTTGTGTCCATTCTGGCTTGATCGAGCAACCACTGTCTTTGATCCTTCGTCAGTGTAGACCACCGATCCCTACCATTCAAAGGTACGGCCTCTTGCCTGGGACAGAAGGGGGCTGAGTCCACCCATTGAAAGTATTTGCAAGGGTTTTGGTCACGCTTCCTAGCACAAGTCAAGTACAATCGGTTAGGATTCTTGGCAGAACGGCTCAATTTCAGGAAAGGTCTGCGTTCGCACTGGCACGTTAGGGCAAACCACTCTTTTTTCAACTCGGGATGAGCGTGGGCGAGTCCTTCGAGGACAACTTGGGCATTGTCTGTGGTCGTGAACGTGACACATCCTTCCATGGGACATTTCAGACACACGCTCCCATTCTCACGACCCAAGGTACTTTTGATAACGTACAGAGTGCTGCCATCCATGGGGCACTTTTCTTCTCTGACATCTCCTTCTTGCAACACTTGGATGACGTCTTCTTCTGTCAGAATCGGTAAGGGTTCAGCGTCAACCTCCAACAAGGCGGACAGGGCATCGTTCAACTCTCGTCTGTTCTCTTCGCTCATAGACATGGTGTCGTCTTCTTTTCTCCCCAATCGAGTGATGCTTTGCTGAGATCCTGACCTTCTTTTATACCAAAAAACGTGACGTCAGTTTTAATGAACCGTGGGATGAGCTGACCAATCACAGCGATGTATGCCCTTATTTGGTAAGAGCTTGGCGTCGGTTAAGCGTGGCTGGCCTCTGCTTGCCCGTGGCTTGTCCCTGGCTTGCCCGTTGGCTTGTCGGTTCTTGTCCATGGCTTGTCCGTTCTTGTGATTCCTCTATCCTAAGGTAGTGTACACTTGTCACAAAGTTCTCCGTCCATGCAATGATCTAAGACGTCCGTGCAACGTGGGCACAACATCAACCGTCTTAGTTGACAAACCGTCTCTTTTAAACGATCATTCTCTTGTTGTTGCTTTTGTAGTTTTTCGGTGAACGCCTCGTTGTTCTCGTTGGCTTCTTGTAATAGTCCCGTCACGATGGTTAGGGTTGACATGGCCGCTTTTTCGCGTTTGCTTAAAGTTTCATTTTCAGTGAGAGTCTCTTCCAAGACCTTTGTCAGATTATTCAACGCTGTAGACAGCGATACACATTTGGTAGACTCTTCCATCCTAAGGGTAAGACGTCTTTTTTCCGAATGACTGCCTTGGACCCAGTTCCATTGTTTTAAGTCCATTCTTGCCCCTGTCTTGTCCTGTCTTGCCCGGCGTCTTGTCCTTATTTGGTATGAGCGTGGCGTCGGTTTCATCGGTCGATTAACCATGGCTTCGCTTGCCACCGTCTTGTCCTGTCTTGCCCGGCGTCTTGTTCTTTGTTACCTGTGTCTTGTCCTTGCTTGCCCGGCGTCTTGTTCTTGCTTGCCCGGCGTCTTGTCCTTATTTGGTATGAGCGTGGCGTTGGTTTCATCGGTCGATTAACCATGGCGTCGCTTGCCACTGTCTTGTCCTGTCTTGCCCCGCGTCTTGTTCTTTGTTACCTGTGTCTTGTCCTTGCTTGCCCGGCGTCTTGTTCTTGCTTGCCCGGCGTCCTGTCCTTATTTGGTCATGGGATAGACTACAAAAGCGCGTTCCCACTGCAGTCCACATCAGTTCCAGCGTGAGGCCTCAGGATCTCAGGTAACTATGACTCGCTTTTGCCTAGTGGTTGTGATACATGGGTTCCGCAGAGACGGTGTGACGATTTATTGGACAAACTGTTGTGCGATTATTGCATCCTGGAGAAAGATGAAGCCTACGGCCGCGGAGAGGGGTTAGACTGGCGACCTAGCGATTGTAGTGATTGTCGCGCTATTCGCTGGATTCTGGAAGAACACGTCTCTGACGAACACGACCCCCCACCACTTACACTAAGTTACGATGACGAGCAACTCGAGACCATGTGGCGTTGGTACCCCACTCATCCTTTCTTTCTCCCTCCGCAGACTAACTGACTATGATTGGTCTACCCATGGATGACGGACGGCAAATCATCACCTCGGGAGGTGCCTCGGGCGTGGACACGTACGTAGAACAATGTTGCCTGGCTACCCATCGTTCGTGTCGAGTGCTCCTTCCACCCTGCCACCCTAGGGCCAAGTACCTCGCCCCACTATCCCCAGCAGAGATGGATGAAGGTCGCGAGACGATACAGCTAGCCGCCATCGACCTCAACCGATCCTTTTCATCCCCCATCACCCTACAGTACCTAACGCGCAATTACCATGTGGTCAAGGACGCCACCCTGGTGCTAGTGTTGAGTTTCTTTGACAACAAGGGAGGTGTGGTGGGAGGTTCGGCCTGGGCGATGGCTATGGCCATTCGACTTAACAAACCTTTGTACTTCTTCGATGGTGTGAGCGGTGCCTGGTTTTACTGGCAACACGGGGCGTTTGTTGCCTGTCAGAGTTCTGCCATGTCAGACGATTTGATAGCCCCACCCACCCTGGAGAGTGACCACGTGGCCATTGCGGGCACCCGCGAACCCAATGACCTCATCGTACAAGCCTTAAACACTCTCTTCAAACTCTGACTTTGTTTTTTTCATTGGTTTCAGAGGGGTGTGTCTATGCATCGACCTGGACGGTTTTCGTATTCGTAACAAGTTCATCGTGCGCGAATTGGGGTGGAGTGATGGGGAACAATCCAGTTGTTTTCATTACACGCACGACATGCACTACGAGGATCTATCCTACCAGGACAAAAAAACGGTCAACTATGCGCGACGCCATGTGCATGGACTCACTTTTCGACCCAACCCCCAAGAACATCGCTACTTTGGTTTACACTCACAAGATGAATTGGAAGAAGACTTGGCTTTCTTATACGAGCTAAATGCCACTCGCGACAGTCCTGTGGTGGCTTACAAAGGAGGGCAATTGGAAAAAGACTTATTAAACAAACTGAACATTCCGAGCGTCAACTTGGAAACCCTAGGCTTGTCCAAATACGATGAGTTGAGAAAAAACAAACCGCAGCGCAACTGCGGTTGTCATAGAGGCTCTCGCGCTAATCATTGCAGCATGGCCGAATGTCGCTTGTTCATGGAGTGGTATAATGTAAATCAATTAACACAAGAGCTAGAGTTAAAACTGTAAAAATACGTTTTATTGTTAATAAACAAAATTACACATAAAAATTGTCTCTTCACAACTGCATCAGCCATGGGACCAGTCCATTAGCGTCCAATCGCCCTGCTATTTGCACTTGAACCTCCCTAAACCAATCGGTAAGCGCTCGTTGTTCGTCACGTACCCCCAGTTTCCTCACATCGGCAACCTACAGAACAAGTCAAAGATAATCTTCTAATTCGTCCAATGCTTCATAACTATACCATCCAATGTCACTGACCGTTTTAACATCAGGAGGTAAACGACCCGAAGGGGTAGGGGCCAGTCCCACTCTGCCTGGTCTGAATGGATAATGGCGTTGAATAATCACGCGCTGGATTTCCACGTAAATGTCACGCAAAATCTCTCGCGGTACATCGCGACTCTTGTGAAAAGGTAGGGCCTTCACGTGAGCCTCCAATGACATGCCTCGATTTCTCAGTACGCACCACGAACACACCCAATCGCACCGTTCCATCTGCGTGACCATCAAAAGATCCGCAAATGCCGACTCCCTCGCTCGCACACGGCTCTCACCAACCCGGTTGAAGGACAAATGCAGACGCCCCGCACATTTTGCACATCACCGCAAGACATTGGAAACGGGGATCTACATGTCCAGGGACTTTGCCAACACTCCCCTCCCACGGTGCATTCAACTAAGGGAAAAAATGACACACACCTGATGTGAACCAACACTCCGATTTTTAATGACAGATAAGAATGACAATACAAAAATGTTAATAATCAAAGTCTTTCTCCACCAGTGGGCAGATCTCAAACAACCCTCTTCACCCAATGTTCATCCACATAGTCCATCCATTCCGTATACACCCCCGATTTCATTCGTTCCAAACTTATGATAAATGTAGAACGTTCTCATACTCGGTGGGCATGTGTCCCGAGGGCAAGGCAATCCCCACACTCTTCATATTACCGCATTGTGATAGAATGGCAAGAAATAAAGAAAACAATGTCATTTGCATTTCAAGATACAAGTAA